>WBNO01012478.1:104977-115666 GCA_013400575.1 Peucedramus taeniatus | reverse complement strand
GGCTCGGGGCGCGCTCCGGACCGGCACCGCCGCCCGCCCCGGGAGCCCCGGCGGGCTCTGCCCGGTAAACTTTTCCCGGTCCTGGTGGGCGCCCGGCGCCCCGGAGGGTCGGTCTGGCAGCCAGAGCTACTTGGACTGAGGGTTTGGGGCTTTTCTTTGCGCCGGAGCATCCTTGCGCCGCAGCCTGGAATCTCTATCCCAGGGAACAGGTAGCCGTTACATCGGGTCCTCGCCGCTGCCCCGGGACGCGCCTTGGCTTCGGGAATGCCTCAGACCCAGGTCCTGGCTTTCGGCTTGCCCGGGGACAGACCCAGGTCCTGGCTTTCGGTCCTTTATCCCCAGCCGATCCCGGCCTGTTTCCCCGCGCGGCGCCGCGTGGGTTGGTGCGGGCGGGTCCCCGGTGCCCAGCCGGCGTGCGGAGACGGGCCCGCCCCGGGATCTGGGCAGCGAGAAATGACGGCTGGAGACAGGGAAACCCTGGCCTTTAACAGGCATTTGGCAGCGCCGAATATTAAACCAGAAGTGAAGAGTTTTTTCTGGCTTCGGTGCCTGCTTCCCTCCCTTTGATTTTTCTTTTTAATTTGCTGGCTCTCATCAGGACACTTGTTCAACTTTGGGTGATGCTGGACACTGCGTGCTAGATCTAAAAGGAAACAAAGGATAAAATATTTTTAAAGCTGTTTTCCCTGCAAATACCATTAACCTCATTGAAGGTGACAGAATATGCCTGAGTGATTTGCCACCCTTTGGTTAATTCAGACTCTATGAAGTCCATGAAAAAGCCTGTCTAAAACAATGTCTTCCCTAAAAAGAGACACATGGCAATCTGATTGGTGAATCCCACCGATATTCCCCTTTTTTCCTGCTTTTTCAAGAAACATTTATTAGCCTCCCAGACAGAAGGACTCTGCAGGTGCTGATGGTTTAGCCGATCAAAGACACCTTTCCCGTCGACGGCGCTTGAATTCGGTGATGCTTGTGGGTCAGTGGCTCTCTTCCCCTTCACTTTGTCCCACCCAGGCTCTTATTAGCTTTCTTTATGCCATGCAGTGTGGGTGGCTGTTAGAGGGGCTGCCCAGGGCATCGCTGAGCCCAGAGGCAAGAATCTTTACTACAGTGCAAGCTGGTTTAGGGGTGCATGCAATTGTAAAAGTGTCCATTGCTCTGGTGGTGTTCCAGTACGCCTGCGTGGAGGAAGTGCTTAAGGATCAGGCTGGTAAATTTTGCCCATGTGCCTCCAGGACTGGGATGTAAAAGTGCCTGTTCACTTGGAGACCCTCAGGAAAGGGGCCTCCGTTTGCGTGGGGATCAGTTGGCCAGGGCATCATGACCTAAACTTGGTTACATGAGGAAGGACTCTATAGAGCCACGTGGAGATATTTTGCATCCTGACACCCATAGCAGCCGGCTGCATTCTCTATCTGATCTTCTTTCCTAATCCACTGAGTTTTGTGGGAGTCCTCCTCGGAAGTATCTCCAAAGTTCTTAGCTCCAGGTATCTAGCTACTGGCTAGAGTGCAATCAGACCTGGCCAGGAGGGGGTGGCGGGGACAGGGACACAGGAATGCAGCAGGAATGTCTTGTTCCTGGGGCATTTCCCTCCTGGGGAAGGAAGATGGGAAGGAATCCTTGTCTGTAAGTAATCCAAGAGCAAAACGTTTCTCCCCTTGCAGACAATGAATCGTTTCAGCGAGCTGACACTGTTATTTGTGGCTCTTGGCAAACGAGATAAGAGCATTCTGCCAGACACTTGCTCAAATCAGTGCCAGCCCCAGCCCTGCTGATTGCCTTTCACTGGGTGGGAGAGAAGCCTTTGTGTACCACGGCAGTAATCACAGTGGTGCTTCTGGGTGAAGGAAGGTTGTTGCTGGTCCCCTTGGTTACTCAGTCTCTGATTCTGGTCCTTGTGTCTCCAGGCCTTTTTATTTTCCAGAGGGAGGATGCCACTTTGGAGAAGAAATTTTTCCTGCCTGGCTCGGCTTGTGGGGTTGTGAACAGCTATCTCCAAGACCCCTTTTCCTTACCCTTGATCTAAACCTTGCATGAGGCTGGTTATACATGCTGATTAAGCAGGGAATTAAATCACATAGGAATGCTGCTCGCTTGATGTCTTCACTATTACAGAGCTATGCTTAGAAGTTGAGACTTTTCAAGTGATTGTGTGGGCTTCAGCTAAGCTGTGAAAAAAAGCCTTGTAAACAATATGCCTTTGTGATGAAGGCAGAGTAATTATCACCTGTCCTATTAAAAATCTTCCCATTTGCGGGCATAATCAAGCTAATCAGACAGTGTTGTGCTTTTCCAGATGACTAGGTGATCCTTTCCAGCGGCTCAGGAGCAAGTGCAAAATGAGCAGTGGAGGGCAGTGCAGAAGACGCAGTGGGCTCCCAGTCTGACCCCACGAGGATTTGAAGATGTCTGCGTGCAGTGACTTTGTGGAACACGTTTGGAAGCCCGGCTCCTGCAAAAACTGCTTCAACCCGAAGAGCTCCCATCGGCTGCAAACACCCCCAGACGCGGGAGCTTGTGGCGTGCTCCTGGATGGAGCTAGGACCAAGCCTGAGAGCCTCGTGTTGGAAGACGAAGGTATAACTACTTCCCCCTGCTCAAAGCCAACAATTGCTGTGAAGCCAACAATGATAAACTCGGATGTTTCTGACGCGTGGGCGGATGTGAATATGAATGCAGATCTGTCACAGGTAATGATTAATCCAGTCAAAGCATGACTTCCCGTTACTTACCTATCCTCGAAGTGCTAGGAATATCTGTTACAAACGCTTCCTTCTCTTTGTTTTTCTTTCTGGTCTTGACTCACGTTTTAAAGCCATATATTGGTTTCTCAGTGTATCTTTGGGTGAAGCTGAATGAGCTGTTTCTCACGAGCCACGTGCAGAGGAACTTAAAAAGACATTGTTTGTTTAGGCACTTCCGGTTTTAAAATGAGGATGCGGGTTATTTTCCTGGGAAGTTTTACTGAAAAGATGTCTTGTCTGGTTGCAGTCAGTGCTGACTGGGTCCGTGGTCTTTGTGGGTGAGGAAGAAAGTGCCTTGCCTTCCTACTCCTTCCTACCAGTCTTTGCCAGAGCAGTCCTGCCCTGTGGGTGTAGCTCCTTGCCCTGACCAGTTGATACCAGCAGTGCCTCAGCAGAGTGACGCACAAGCTGCTGTCCCACTGCCTGTGGCATAGGTGTGCTCCCTATTTCCCCATGCCCCAGAGCAGAATCAGGGCTCACCAGCTCTCTTAGCCTCCCACTGCTGTCCCTTTCTTTTCTTCGAAGGGGTGAAGGGCACACAAGTGTGAGCTGCCATTGTTGGTGGTATTTGATCTGTGCGTGCAGATTTGGCACGCCTGCTCCCCAATCCCTACTTCTGGGCACAGCCAAGCTGCTATCCCAGGATAACCCGTGATAGTCTGTGTCTGTGTTCTGGAGTCACACACTCTGGAGCAGTGTGAAATGAAATGAAAATAAGCAGAGAGAGGTGCAAATATTCCTTCGCTCTCTGAATCTTTAATTGCACAGTGATTCACAGACAGGATGACAGGTTGGACATGTTTCTGGCAGCAAACCCATAGGAAGAGAAAGGAGAATGTCTTATTCCAGTGCATTGCCATTGTTGGTAATGCAAGAATTACAAATGGTCCAGGAAACATGACAAGTGTATTTTTACCTGGAAAGGTTTGTGGAAATTGGTGGTGGGGAGAGCACAGCAAAATAGACTGTGAATTCCAGAGTACTGTTCTGCAGAGCTGGGCTTTTGTTTTTGCCGTTTGTGGGTTTGCTTAAATTTTATTTGTCTTTCATTTTGCATATGCATGTTTTGACAGGGAATTTGTCTCTTTGACCCATGCAGGTCAGTTGGGGCGTGATTTCTGGCAAGCAACTCCTCCTGAAATCAGGAGAGGCACAGCGCATCTGCCTTGACGGTTTTGGCAATGGTGGTGTGAGAAAGCCTTTCCTTCACAACCAGCCCAGTGATTGCTTGTCTTGCTGTCCTCCCAGCTACTCCATGGTGGGTCTGCGTGGCCTGGAGAGTCGAGTGGAGAGAAATGTCTCCATCCACAGCCTGGTACTTGTGGGTGAGGTGGGCAAGCAGGAGGACAGAGTTAAAGACAAGTTTGCTCTGCCTCATCAGGTCCCCTGCCCTAATCCATCTGCCTTGGGGGACAGAACCACTAACTCCAGCAGAAAAACTTCCTCCCAAGCCACAGAAGGAGCAGCACTCCCTTCGGGGCGTGACTGTGGTCACATCTCCTCCATCTTGGAAAGTGAAGGGGGCGAGTACTGTTCAATCACAAACTGCCACAAAGAGCACCCTGTCCCGTGGGAGCCGTGTTGCACAGAGGAAAAGGCTGCACAGTGTGAGAAGGAGAGTCACACTCCCAGCAGGTGGAGGCAGCGGGATGCTCCTGAGATTCCAAGGCCAAGTGGCCGGGCAGTCAAATTCAGCGAAGAGGAGCGCAGAGCTGTGAACGTGGCCTTCTGCATCACGAAGGACCAGAGTGATCCTCTTCCCTATGCCCTGTGTTCAGACAGGAAAAACCTGGCTCTCCACACTGAGCCTGCCACCCTCCCTGAGACCACGGGGAGCTGCAAGGTGGCTGCCCTTGCTTTATCCCGGGAGGATGAGGAGTTACCTCTCCCTGGGGAGCCCTCTGTCACTGGAGGGCCCCACACTGAGGGTTCAAGCACCCCTCAGCAGGCTCTGGTGGAGCCGCAGCGCCCTCGCCTCGCTGAGCCAGCCCATGGTGATCCCATCTATGCCGAGAGCACCAAGAGGAGGAAGGCACAGCTGAAGGCTGTTAGCAGCCAGGCAAAAGCGGAGAAGCTGGCCCATGGCACTGCCAAGGAGAAAGCTGATGGGTTGTGGCGGGATGGTGGCTGGGCTTTGGGAGGTGAGAAGGAACACCAGGACTCCACTGGCCAGGTGGCAGCAAAGATAACTATAATGACAGCACACACAGAGGATGATCACAAGACAATATTCCTCAGCAGCCCTGACTCAGCGGTAGGAGTTCAGTGGCCATGTATTAGCCCCACTTCCCACCCTGATTTTGGAACTTCATCACCTGCAATTGAGTCTGGACAGATTTTTCAAGCATCTGGATGTGAAAACAGCACAAGATTTCATCTGGCAGCTCCTGTCAAGACCTCACTTACTGAGAGTCCAGCCATCCCCCCAAAGATGTCCAAAAACAGCCAGCTGGGCAGTGAGGGGAGCCGTGTGCCCACAGTCAGCTTCCACGTGGGAAGGTTTGGTGATGACAACAGCCATGATGGAGCTGGAGCTCAGCTGCTGCCAAGGAGCTGTACTGATACAGGTGCCTTTGGGGTGACCCCTTCTCCCTGCACTCATGTGAATGGGGTCTCTGTGGAGGAGTCCAGTAGAGGCCTGGCAGGCTCGTCCTATGACAGGAGGCAGAAACACTATAACCCAACATGGACCAAGCAGGGCCGAATAGAGGAGGAGGAGGAGCAGGAGGAGGAGCAGGAGGTCTCAAACCAGCCATGGACAGGAGGAGCTGAGAGTGGAAGAGCTACTGCAGACTTTGTGGATGACAGCCCAATACTGGAGAGCCAGACTGGAATGACCAAATCTTCTTCTTTCTCCTTTGATTTCCCTAAAGACAAGAGCAATGGTGTGGAGTTTGCACCGCCACCGCCGCCGCCGAAAAAGCAGTCTAGGTACAGCCTCGTGAGTGTGTGCATGGTGCTCTATTAACGCTTTGCAATTGGGATGGTTGCTGCAGGAGTTCATTGACTGGGGGGTGCTTCCCATTCTTCTTTCCTCCTTTTCTGTCCGAAGGTGGGCTTTCAGGAGCATGGGGGGGAGACTGCTGAAAAGCTATTTGTCTTTTTACTCTGAAAAGCTGTCTGATCTTTGCAAGTCTTGGTTTGAATGTCACGTGCGCTTGTAAAAGCCTTTCAGCACTGCAATATATGGTGCAATATTCAGGTGAGAAAAAGGTCCATGCTCAGGATGGCTGGTGTTTCCCAGGTCAGCTTCATTCTGTCTTGGCAGTTCCTTGATGTTGAATAGCGTAGAAAACCTGGTTGCAGTCTTCTCTCGTAGGTGGGACTGGGCAACTTTTCTTGATGCTAATAACAAGGGCCTCCAAAATCAACATTTTCCGTTTGATTCTAATGACTTTCTGCTTTCAAGGTGAACTCTCAAAGCTGCAATTTCCCAGGGAGGGCTCCTTGCTTGCAAGCAGGTAATTGGAGCTTGCCCGACGTGGGCTTGTTATGTGTGGGAGCCACCTGGCTTCAGGCAACCTTCTGCTCTCCGCTTTCCTGCAAGTCAGGTTTGCAGGCAGGGCAACTGCAAGCCCCAGAAAACAGAACTGAGGGAGGGAGAGCCATCCATCTGGGAAGGAAATAGCCCTGCTAAGCAATTAAAAAAAACCTCAGGCTTACAATACTTTGTGCACATTTAGTATCTGCAGCTGTGTGCATCACCAAACAAAAAAAACAACCAAAAAAAAAGGGGAAAAAGAAATAAAGGTCAAATGGGGGAAGAAAATTTGTTTTTCTCTCTATTAATTATGTTGTCTGAACATACTGGGGAAGGCTACTTTCGCCTTTTGCGGTTTCCCATATCTGCTTTATTGTGTGTGGCAGTTTTGCTACCTGAAACTGAGCACTGAACAACAGATTTGACTCCAGCTCCTTGATTTAAAAGTCAAGAGAAGAAGGGATGGGTGTTTGGAGGAGAACTTGGCCTTGAGGTCCATGGTCAAGCCTATGTGTAGGCATCATTGACCTCCAGGTCGAGACTGTGAATTTTCAATGTGTTTCCAGATTGGCTAACCCAGGGAACTAATGTTTTAAATTTGCCAAGAGGTGAACAAATGAGATTTCTCAAGGGAAGGGAGGAGATGAACAAGTGGCTTTAGTTCTCCTTAATGCTGGGCTTCCTGCTGTGATGCCACATGCCTGCTGGAGTCAGAGGAAACAAAAGGTTCACAGGCAAATGAGCACACTGATGTATTTGCTCTTGTCCTCTGTGTGGTGTTTTGACACCAGAGGAGCATGGAGCATTTTCTGCCCCTTTGAGGGGCTATTTCATCCTCCTGGTGCAATTGGGCTGTGCCAGTTCTTACAGTTGCTTTTGAGTCATCCTGATGAAAGCATCTGTGTGCTAGAAAGCCTATATGAAAGCAGGCAGGGAAACTGAGGTGAGGGAACACATGGCATCCAGGGCAGAGCTGTAAACCCTGCCAGGTGGTTGAGGTAAGTGTTGGTTACCCGCTGTGGCTGCAGGGCAGGTTGTGCTACAGGTATTTGTCTCCCAAGGGCCTTGATGCCTGTAGCTGAGCCCTGGGGCACCTTACTCAAAAGAGCTTAGTCCTGCCTCCAGCTACCAAAGCTGGAGCCCAGCCTGCTGAGGAGCAGTAAGGAGCAATCTCATCAGAGTCAGGTTTTGCAAGCCCTCCTTTGTATCTTTGCTTTGAGGGTGCTTTGTTTTTGTCTCAAGCAAAACTGTGGCTGCTTGGAGCATGTCAACACAGGAGCCAGGGTGGTGGGAGGGATAGCTGCATGCACAGCTGGTACAATCACCATTGTGTCACCTGGGTAGTTGTTGCAGCTTCAGGCCATGGCTGGTGCTGGAGGAACATTCCCTCTGTTCGTCCTGGGCTGCAGCCAAACGCCTGAAGAAGCAGAATCACAAAGATAACTCTCAGCCACATCCATGCTCTCCTAGTTCAGGGCAGCCTGTGAACATGTGCTTGTCCCTGATGGAAGAACCAATGATCCTTCCATTAGGCTTAGGTACACAGAGAGACCACCTCAGCCCAGGACATTCCCTGGTGGCTCAGCTGCAAAAGCTCCTTTGGAGGGTGGAGGTGAAGCCAGTGTAGACCTAGTTGTGGCACAGGCTTGGGGGTGGGGGCTTAGCGGATCAGCGTTCATCTCGGCTGCAGGACAGGCATGGAACTGTCCTTTTTCCTTCTAGATCTCAAGCTGCAGCAAGGCATTTGATTTCATGCTGTAAAGTTAAGTTTGCCTGTTTGACTTTCCTAATGAAATTTAATTGCTTATTTTAAGGAAAACTTGCATGTGTGTTCGAATAATTATAAAGCAGAGAAAGAAAAGGTGACTCTGTAGATTTTGTTTTGTTCATCTTGGCTTTTACAATTAAAAGGGAAAAAATTTTTTACAGGGTAAATTCCTTCCAGAGACTGAGGAAGCTCTGGTTTGGAAGTAAGCTGTCTCTTAGGATGGCAGACGGAGCCATTTCAGGGGGGTTTAAAAGTTGTCACAAAAAAAGGAAAATAATGAACATGTGCCTGTTTTTGATCCTGTATAAAGCTGCTCTGGATCTCTTGCAACTGTTTCTTCATACAATCCTCTTTTTCTGCTTGTTTGAAATATTGTAGGTATTTGATGTTTGCTTGGTCTGAAACAGAATGACAAATAAGTATAATTACACGGGGGAAAAGGCTGGAAAGGGAAGATGGTGGCTGGTCTTCTTCCAAAAGCTGGGAAGGTAGTTGGCTAGGGAAGGAGCTCACCAGGGAAACTAGGATCCCCAGGACATGTACGTGCAATGATGATTTAAAGGCTCATTGGTGTAAAATGCTCTAGTATGGCCTTCAGTTTCTTGGCACAAGGAATGAATCTTTGCTGAAATTTATGTCTCTCTTATGCAGAGGATCAGGCTTAAATGATCCTCGTGGTTTCTTCTAGCCTCCAAAACCTTGATGGCTAATTTATTTTGTGTGCCTCTTAAAGAAAGAAAACAGTGATGCTGTTTGCATCTTGAGCTGTTTTCGTCACAATTAGTGCCACCTTCAAAGGGCAGTGGTGAAAAAAGCTTCTGAAATTTGCTGAGTGCGCTGGCGTGGGGTAGCAAAGGTGCAGCACAGCACTTCCCCACACCTGTCATTGCTGAACACAGCCAGGGAGAAAGAGCCTGAGGAGTGCCAAGATTGCCTGTTCCGGTGCCGCTGCCACCGCTTGCTGCCGGAGGGAGCAGAGCACAGGAGTGTTACAGAAAAGCTGCAATGCTGGGAATTGGATCACAGGAGAAGAGCCAGGTGTTGGGAACTGGATTGCCAGGAAAAGAGCCAGGTTTGTTCCTTGCTGGGGAGGTGGTGCTGGCTGGTGGGGCTGTGCTGTGTATTCTTGCCAGGAATCCGTCTGTGATGGAGCAGCAACTGTATCTGAGGCAGAATATTCCTCTTTTCTTGCCATTCCTGAGGCATCCGTGCCTCATGGTGCTCAGTGTCAGGGTGTACCCCAGTGATAAAACACACTGGCTTAAAAGATTGTGATCTATCAGCTTATCTTTTAGGAGAGTTTGTTTCTTTTAAAATTAAAGTCATTCACTCTTCTGTGTGTTTCCTGTTTTACCACTTAAAAAAGCACTGAGTTATAGATTGAAATGAGATTCTTTACTTTCTTCACCACATTACAGTATGCAGTGGTTTAATTTTTGACCCACCTATCATCTTAGTACCCTATCTGAATTTTCCTCTGCATCTCCAGACTACAAACCCTTGTTTCAACTTATCCTATGCTACATAAAACCCCTCTAGTACAAGGAGGAGTGGTGTATCCCTCTGAACAAAGCTAGGATTTTTCTGCAAAATCCTTTCTTTTCCTTACCTCAGTTTTGCTTTCTCCACATTTGCCAGCTGATAGCAGAAGGATAAGTACAAATGTAAACTTCAAATGTTGTAAGCTCCTGTATGCTGGGTTTTAATTTCCCTCTGCAACCAGGGGAAGATGCTGGAAGAAACAGCAAGTGACAAGAGGAGGAAGATATAATTATTCATGTTTCACGATAGACAAGCATATGGTACAATGGTGCTTCCTCTTGTGTAATAATTATGCCTAGCCATATGTTATGTTTGATGCTGTAATGCAGTCTGGCTTTTCTCTCTTCTGTGCATTAATTCTGTTATTTTATACTGGGAGGGGGTGTCTTGTTGACATTATCACCAAACACCTCCTGGAGTGCAGTTTGCTCTGTGGTGATCCGTGTGTTCTCTGTTCTCCTCTCCTCGTTCCTCTGTCACATGATTTATAAAGCTCAGCATCTCTGTTATCTGTTCAGTCCTGTCCTCTGTGCTGAGGAGGAGTGTCCTCCTCCTGCTGGCACAGCAAGGCTGGGAGACCCCTGTGATGGCACTACAGAGTGACCACGGCTCTGTGTAGGGCAGAGGTGCCTTGCACATCCTCCAGTGCTGCCAACAGGCTGCCCGTGGGATAAGGAGCGAGCGGGAGCCTGGCAGCTTCTTTGTCTGAGGGGCCTCCTGCCCTCAAAACCTGCCCATTGCACTTGTGGCAAGTAACCAGATCTCCGTGTCAAATCTTAGGCAGGAAATTCAAGCCGAAGGTATGTCCAAAGTCCAGGGATTCCTGGGGCAATATCCCAAGGCATGTGTGTCTTCTGTGGCTAGGGGAACCAAGCTTTGGGGCCCATCTCCACTGTCTCTCTGAGAAGTGCAAAGCATGCATTTGGTGATACTGGAGTCCCACAGCAGCATTAGGTGGGACCCTGATCTGTGAAGAAATGTGAAATTGTACACATGGCTACTGGTCAAACAGAGACACAGGAAAGATGAAGCAGGCCCTGGCCAGAGGTGCAACCTGAGACAAGGGAAATTAGCCGGGTCCCTTTTCAATGTTAAGAGAACTCCAAACTATGGGTTTGGGGGGGGGGGGGGGGAGGTTTTTGTTT
>WBNO01012478.1:84523-104728 GCA_013400575.1 Peucedramus taeniatus | reverse complement strand
GGGGGGGGGAATCGTTTTGTTTTGGTGTGCCTTTTTACAAGACTATTCCTTTCAATCTTGAATTGGTTTAGGCAGGACTATGAGAATCATGTGGAAAGTCAGCTGGATTAAATTGTTATGAAGGGAAAGCTTGGAAATAGGGAACTGGAAGGGTTGCCTGAATGCCAGGCTGTTGCATGGAGGATGTTGAGTAATCAAAGTGTATTTAAAGCTATCAGAGTAGTTGGAGAGCTGAAAATCGGTGAAATCCTGTGGGTTTAGGTTATTAGATTGGAAGAGCTGACTCTGGTGACCTGTTCTTTATGCACAGGCACATGATGACGGTTCTGGTGCTGCTCTTGAAATTGCTGGTTATGTTTTAGGTGCTGAGCAGGCATTTTTAAATTGATGTAAATTAACTACTGTTACATCTTTCTGAAGAGGAGTGCAGCCCACAGATGTTTACAAGTGGTGCAGGGCACAAACCCAATGTTTTCTTCAGGTTTAAGATGGATTGTACTCTTTATTTCCAACATGCTTTGGTGATTTCCAATATCCTTTGGTGAAAAGGGCAAGACAGAAAATAGCCACCTGTGCCCTTGCACTCAGGTGAGGTGGAAGGAATACTAGCAAAGCAGGGGATGTTTGGGGTAGCTGTAAATCAGGGTCCCACAGGCTGTTGCAGCATTGAGCTGTTCAGCTCTTGGGGCAGAATTTTACTGAAATGGGAGAGTTTGACCCTAGCAAGTTTTCAGTAGTAATTCTTCGGTAGAGTGGGCGGTATTTTGATCTGTGCAGGCTGCACCCTGGGCTTCAAGCGGCTCATAGGAAAAGAGGGAGATGTGAGGCAGAGGTAATTCCAGGAGGTATTAGCTGGCCGGGCTGTAACATCTGAAACAAGAGCAGGATGTCGTTTAAGCGGCAAACAATTTCTATTTCGGTGCGCCTATTCAGGAACTGCGCTTTACATCAGTCACGGCGGTGCGGGGAGGAAACGGGGCTCTCTCTGCATCTGACTTCAGCAAGGCTGAGCGCAGCAAGGGCAGCAGCCAGCACGGCTCTGGCCGGCGCCGCGCTGCGCCCAGGTTGCTCGGAGGAGGAATAGGTGTGGCTGAGCACGGCGGACCTTGGACCGCGCCGAGCAAAGTCTCATCTCTCCCTGAGTGCGGGAATGGTAAGGCAGCGCCGTGAGTTTGTGTTTAGTGATGGGAAAGAACAGAAATGCACCAAGGTTTCGGGGGGGCTGGGGGAAGGAATATGTTAGAAAACATCTCATCTGTGTGAATCAAGACCGGATATCTTGCTAAATCTTCTTTTCTGATGGATTCAAATGCTTCTGTGATTCTTGCCGGGTCAGACAGTGTACAGGCATGGGTGAGCACCCTTGCGTTTTTTCCACCCAAATTACTAAATGTTAAACATCTGAGAAAGTTATAGGATAAAGTTGTATCTTTATAGTAAAAAAAAAAAAAAAAGAAGCAGTTGGTTACTTTCAACAGCATTAGTCATAACAGACCTAAACCCCTCAAACTCTCTCTCTCTCTCTCTCTCTCTCTCTCTTTCTCCCTCTCTCATTTTTTAAACTGTCACTTGTGTGGTGTGTTGTGAAGTTTTGTAAATTGTCCCCAAGAGGCTTGCTGTGATAAATTCATCACTGGTGGAAGACCAGTGTCTCTGCTGAAGTATACCTGAACTGGTTTTTAGAGCCTTATTTTCATCAGCCCTTGAGTATTTTTAGACCAAGGCTGCTCAGGCAAATGAGGAAGTCTGGCAAAAGCTTCTTCCGGGCTTCTCATACACTCTGCTCTCCATGTGGTGGTGTGGACACAAGAGTAAGTGCTTTGTCTCGATTGGGAATGAAGCATTTCTCAATCTTCAAATAAAAATCTGTGTCTGCTGCACTTGGGAGTTTTGGATGAGGAGGGGTCCCATGCATGTGACCAGGGTGCCACAAGAAAACGGTCGTGCATGTCTTTTGTTTGTCTTTCTCAGCAGCCATTCAGCCGTCTGATTAGGAAACACCGGATACCTTCCAGCAAGATAGCTGGTGGAAGTCCTTTTACTTCTGTACAAGTCTGCTCCTAACCTTTTTACATTCTTAATCAATGTGTTGAATTTTATCAGCAGATTGGCAGTTTTACTTAAAAAATGTGGACTGATAACCTTTGTGTTCTGGCTGACAGAGTGGGAACTGTACCAATGCTAAGAGTGTTTATACTCTTCTGTGCTGCCTGATTTTAACAGTTTCTGTTGTTTTCCAAGGCAGAAACATGAAGAAAATGCAGGGGAAATTCTTTATCTTAGCAAAAAATCCTGCTTGCCTAAACTAGTCACTTAAACCATGACCCAGCAGGTTATAAGCCCAGTTTATGGTTGGTTTGTTTATTTTTTTAGGTGGAAGCTGCATGGAAAACTGTAGGTCTTACATTAAAAACTGTGTGGTAGGTTCTGAGTTTGGCAGACTTATGTTTTCTGCAGAGATGCTTCTTCTTTTGTAAGGTGTTGGTTGTTACTGTGATGCACGGTTGGAGATGATGCACTCTTCTGCTACCTATGCCTCTGTCATGAAGGATGGGGGTCACACACCCAGCCTTGACCTGCTGTCTGTAAAATGGGGGGGAGTGATGCTACTTCCTTCTCTTGAGAGCTTTGTTGAAGGCAAACACTGGTGGGTCCCCACTTCTTAGTGGCAGTGGCCAAAACAGGATGTGGTCACATGTTCTAGGCAAAGGAGATGCAGACTGGGGCCGAATGCTCTTGGCTCCCCAGCTTTCCCTCTCTGCTCAAGCACAGCTAGTTTGGCATGGGGACTGCAAGTCTATAACCTGCTCAGAGTCTGTGAGATGCAATTCCCCAGGTACTGCAGAAAGAAGAAGAGTGCATAGGAATGAGGTAGTTTGGTGTGATAAGAAACTGTGCAGTATATGGATAGGCAGAGACCAAACTAATGCTGCTCTCAGCTTGAGTCTCCATGCAAAAGCACATGCAGGGTATCCTTTTGCCATCTGTCTCCTGACTTCTCTTTCACTCTCTCTAGGCACGCTCTGAAAATGAACCCAAGTAACACTGAGTTGGAAAGAGTCAGCAACAGTTCTGCAGAGAGCCTCAGCCCACCCTTCAGGAGTGCCCACGTCAGCTTCACGGCTGGCTCCAGCGACAGCCTCGACTCGGACACACAGACCGGCAGCGATGGCAGTAAGTGACCACCGCCTATGGGAGAGGTAGCATTGTACCTGAGACCTGCTGCTGGGACAGCATCCTCAGGGCAGGGATCATGGGGTTCCAGTCCTCAGCTCTCCCAGTGACCCTTCATCTTTCCACTTCTCCTGCCCTTCTGCCTCTTGATGCACTTAGATGAATGTGGCAGAGTCAGACCGACATCACAGACTTTTTCCTCTTTCATTCAGCATGTGCCAATAGCATTCATCCTGTAGATCTCCTCTGGTCTAGATAAAATCTCCATATAAAACTGATCCTGCTTGTGCTTCATGCAGTTCGTGATGTCACAAGAAGTCCTGCTATAGAAAGTCCTACATAGATTTGAGGAGTACCAGAAGGAGTTTTGTGCTAGACATGATCTCTCCCTCTCATTGTGTTCCCACTTATTTCTTAAGGGGAAAAAATCTGCCTGCACTCGTTTAACTGAGATTAAAAAATACTTACTATGAAGTCACTTTTTTTCATCAGTGCGTAACTTAGACATGCACTAACGTGTTCAGCAGCTCAGAAAGTATTTCCTTAGCAAGAGCAACCTTCATGTAGTGGAAGTTCTGTCTTTCCAAGAGCAACAATGTGCAGCAATAAAATTATGAGCCAGAGCTCTGGAAACTCTGTTTTTCCACCACTAACTTGAAGTCTGAGAGTGAGACCTTGCCAGGAAATTGTACAGGGGTAAGAAAAACTCACATATGTTGGATCTTTACTTGCTAGGCACAGAAGCATTTTGCTGTCAAAGATGATAGGAACAAGAGGATTTCTCTGCCTTCACTAACAGAAGCAACTGTTTAAACTCATCATGGGAAAGATGAGTTTTTAAATGAACACTCAAATGCAGTTTGTCTTGCTGATGCAAGCAAGAAGCTGTGCAGTCAGTCACTGAGTGAGGTGAGCTCAAATTAGTTGGCTATACTGTCAGATGTTAAAATATGAAGTGGAGGGGAGCTTTTAAGCCCTTGACATGCAGAAGGACTCGCACTTTTAGGAGAGTTGTGAAAGAGGTTAATTCATTACCCTCTGCTTGGGACAGAGCCCAGCAGCATATAAAAAAAAACTTAAGAGCAGTTTGGCGTTTGTGGGCTAGGCATGTGGACCAGTTGCCAAAGATTCCAGTGCTGACGTTTGTTTCCTAAGACTCTCTCAGGTAAATCTTGTCTCTTGAAACAGGGATTCAGCTGCATGTTCTGGCAGAGATGCCTCTGGTGAGGTACTCATGGACTGCACACTGAAGAATTTCTCTTGGCTCTATCCTCTGTCAAAGTACCGTGGATGGAAGTGGCAAGAGGTGCCGTGCTGAATGATCCCTGCCTGTGGCTTTTGACAGCGTTTTAGTGGAGAGAATCTTTCCTGTGGACCCGTTAGAGTATGATGCAGATGTGTGGGTTTTCACTAAAGCTTGGGGCGTGAATCTCAGTTGTTAAGGCAGAAATTTCTTAGCTGAAACTGGAGAGCAGTCACTTGCTGGGCAACTGGGTTTACAGTGCAGGCACACACCTGGGGCAAGGGTCCAACAGGAGTCAGATAGCTCAGCACCCAAGCACTGGGGCAAAAGAGACATGTGCTGATTCACATTTCCTACCGAGCTGTTTCTGAGCATATTGTCAGAAATGGGCTGTTGGAACAGCTTTGCATGGGAGACAAACCTGCAGAAGCTGAAATCAGTGCTGCTCATTCCTGAGGTATCTCTCAGTGATGTTGGTATGATGGAATAGGTTACAGGAGGTGCATACAGAGAGCCTTGGCACTGGAGGAGACAAATGAAAATTGACCAGTGCTACCACAATCTGGTGAGGAGGGATAGGGCCAGATGGTGCCAGCACCCACTCTGGTAGCTGAGAACCAGGAGATCTGCCCTCACCGCATGTGGTCTCAGCTAACAGGGATTGCTGCTGTGGCACAGCTGGTGCAAACCTGCAAGTGACACGCTGGGACAGGCTGGGAGCTCAGGGACCTGAGCCCCTGCACTCAGAGGTTGTACGTGATTGCTGGTGAGTCACTTGGGCTGTGAGGAGACAAGTGCCTTCTTTGGCTGACACGGAAACTGCCCCAGGGCATTCCTCTGGAGCAGGCAGAAAGCTGCTGAGAGGAAGTGCCTGCTGGCAGCTGAACCCTCAGCAGCAGCTTTGTGAGGAGGAAGGATCCTTTGCACCACTCTGCAGCTTTGGAAGATGGATTTAAAGAAAGCAATAGATCCTGCTATCCGCTAAACTGTTTGCTATTTGCTTGGAGCAAAACCCCACCTTTCACCTTTCAAGGTTTACACTTGCATGCGAGTTGTTAGCAGAGTCCCATTTGTCATTCTAATGGCATAGATAAATTCCCTTGAATTATTGTCTCTCTTCTTTTAATTTTCCCTCCACTCCTCACTTGTTCTGTCTCTATGACCTGAAATTATTGCTCTTTATTTCAATGTCAGATCACCTTTTTGTCCTTTTTTTTGATGCCCACTTCTTTCATGTAAAAAGTGGCATGTAAGTGTATTACCCATCTCCAGTCTGGCTCGGATAGGAAAGCAGCTGCTATGGCTGCCCAAAATGAGCCAGCCATTCCAACCCAATCCATGTGCCGTTGGCATGTGGAGCTGCTTGGGGTTTAGTGCTATGTAGTGGGGTCAGCCTGCCCTCTGAGCAAAGAATAAGCTGGAAAACAGGCCATGGGGGGAAGGCCAGATATTTTCAGCAAGATGGAAATTTCCAAAATCCCAGGCTTGCTCAGCAGCCCTTCCCCACTGTGAAGCAGAGAGAAAGGTTCAATATCCTTGGAGTGCTCCAGTACAGCCAGAGGGCTGGAGCTGTGTGCCATGAGTCACTCTCTCCTTATCATGCCCTGCTGCTGAAGCACTTGGGTGGCAGCTCCCAGGTGAGAGAGCCTGTGTTTAAAAGATTGTCCTTGTATCAAGTGCTTCATTCTTACCTCCCTGTGGATGACATCACAGCTTAAATATTTACCCTCTACTACCTTTTTACTACTGTATATGCAGTTCATAGGGGAGTGGTTTCAAGGGTGGGGAAGTGCATTTCTCTGGATGGCTGGTTGCAGCCTGCTTTGCAAACGTGCTCCATTAAACTGATTTTAATCCCTAGCCTCTCCAGCGAAACTTTGCAGTTGTGAATACCTGAAGACTGTGCACTGGGTTCACATGTAACTTCCCTTGCTGGGGTCTTTTTCCCAGCCAAGGCCCTGGGGGTGGCAGGGATATGGAGAAGGACCTGTGCTCTCAGCTTACAAGGGCCACTCATGGCATATTCTTGTGTGTTGCTATCTCCTAGGACACTCATCTGAGCCGAACCACTCGCCCCCTCCAGCTGAGAGCCAAGTGTTTCCTTCTGTCCCTTTCCTTCCTGTCTCCACTGAGGACGGTCCCTCCTCTGCCCCCAGCTGCCCACCCCCTCTGCCCCAGAAGAAGACAGTCATCAGAACTGTGTCTTCTCCAGATGGCTTTTTTGGGGGACAGGCATCTTCAGGCAAAGCAGCTGGTGCTGCCAGCCCCAGGCTGAATGTCAGCCATTCTGAGAGCAATATGTGCCTCCGAGAGGAGCCTTCCTTCATCCACCCAGCCAGCCTGGGGGGCCGCCCAGGTGCCTTCTCCTCCTCCGAGTCCCTGGAGAAAAGCTCCAAAGGAAACAGCTACTGGGGCTCAAGCACCGGTAAGAGCACAGGGGCTTGCGGCCCCAGCAGAAACCTCCAGTCCCTCTCCTCCTCGCAGCTCAGTGTGTCCAGCCAGGTGTCCTCGGCCTCCAGCCTCCACAACCTCCTGAGCAACATCGACAGCAAGGAGGGGGTGTACAGCAAGCTGGGGGCCCTGTACGCCGAGTCCCTGCGCCGCCTGGTCGCCAAGTGCGAGGACTGCTTCATGCGGGAGCAGAAGAACGAGCTGCACTTCAGCGAGAACAACTGGTCACTCTTCAAGCTGACGTGCAACAAGCCCTGCTGCGACTCGGGGGACGCCATTTATTACTGTGCCACTTGCTCCAAGGACCCTTCTACTACCTATGCTGTGAAGGTAAGTCCACAGCCAGGAGGTGTCCAGACTTATCTCCATCTTCTGGGTGGAGGTGTGTGCACTAGCAGCACATGATGTCTCATACAATGTCGTGTTTTCTCTGCTTGTATTTCTCACAGGTGAAGTTAGGCAAGCAAAACTCCTTCCAAAATTGCCACTTTCCCTTTACTGCTTGCAAAGGTTAATTTGGTTAATTTGGAGTTTTTGTTGTAGCAAATGCCAGTCAGATTTAGCTTATTGCTAAAGGAGTCTGAAACCCAACCATTTTCTCTCTCTGAAAACATCTTTGTGCAAATACTCTGTTGTAAACTCAGAGGCATTCGCCTCTGATGATACAAGCTGATGAAAGGCTGCTCAAAAGACAGCATTTTTGCCTCTGCCTGCCTTTTAAGTGGAGGCTCTGACCCAGATACTGAGTGCTTATATGATCTTGAAACTACAGACAATAAGATATTGCAGATCCCAATTAAACAATGAGAGGCTGACCCAGACATGCTGTGTAGGGTCAGGTCTGAAATATTTTCCTGTAACTCCACGGAATACATGTTTTGAAGTGGAAACTTGAGGTGCAATAGTTCAGCTCTTTGAAATCTGGATAAGTAAGCTTATCTAACTGGTTCCATGGACATCCTGTGGATTTTGGGTTCCTGATCGATGTTACCACTTGAATACAGAGACTTTAATTTCCTTTCTGACTTAACACTGGGGACATCTCACTGCTGCTTATTCCTCAGGTTGTTTTCAAAGCCTAAAGTAATTCCCAAAAAAGCACTGTCAGAGATGCATTAAGGAAGAAAAAAAAAAGAAAAAATCTCTGCTGAATAGTTTCCACCATTAAAAACTCTAAGGGTTGTTCTAGAATGTTTTAAAACATCCCTAAGGGTTGTTCTAGTTAAGTGGTAGCTTAAAAGCCAGTTCATATCCTAAAGGAAGTACAGTCAACCCAACAGGAGGGCTGTAAATAACCAGAATTGAATTAGGTGAGATCTTGCAACAATACCCTTAGTCCAGCACTCAGAGCTGCAGCTTTTCTTGTGTGTTATGCCTAAATCCATCACAACTTTCTTCCTGAAGCCTAGGAACTATGCAGTGAACTGTTGTGCTCCTTTTCAGTCTGCAGTTTCCTGTGGCACACCCACACCTTTGCTTTTGCCTGCCGTGCTAGGTGGGGTTCAGTAGCTCAGCTCTGTGGCTGTAGTGCATGAATTCTTGCTGAGGCACAAACAGCACATTTCAGCCTCTTGACAGGACTGCACTTGTGTCCCTGTGTGTGAAGTGGGCTTGCTCTGTGCCCTAGGTACACTGCAGAGTGCCTTAACAAAGTCAAAGCCACTGCAACAAGGCCGTACTCTGTGCCAATATAGTGATGTTGTGTATGTGTTTATCCATGTGCATGGATACGATTCCTGTGTGCCACCATCCCTTTGGCAGCCAAAGTAGGGAATGAATAATTGTGAAACAATTCAGTTGGCTGATCCCTAGCTGCCCCTCCTGGCTTCTGGTATAGATTTTTTGACATGAAAGAGATCACAGACCTGTAGTTAAAATTAGACTTGGAGAGCTCAAAATGGGGCAGAGGATCAGACTTTAGCCAAGGAGCCTATTGAGAAGCAGGAGCCAGAGTCTGAGCTGTGCAGACAGACGTGACTATGTATAAAACAGTTTGGAAATGGCTTTAGAGGAATTAAGCCAACATATGCTCCATGCCTTGGCTTCTTTCTCCACTAGAGTCATATGACTAAGCCAGCCCAGGCTCCTACTTGGAGCTTTCATCAGGGAGGATGCCTCCGGTGCAGCCAAAGTCAAGAAGAATGGCTGGATGGGGAAGATTTCCCTGTATTCGTTTGGCTGTAGTTGTTCTTCAAGAGACTTCTCTCTTGCCAGGAATTCCCCCCCTTTTCCTATGCCTTACGTGACTTTGGGAGGAGAAACAAGCAGGTTTGTTAGCCAGAGGGCTAGAAGGTCTGCTCTGCATTTGGGGACCTCCTGCGTCATCCTGGGTCCCACTGCATTCATCTGCATTCTGCCTAGCTCTCCAAAGCTTGTCTTGCCACAAATAAGCCAGGGCAGGGTATTTTTGCTCAGAAAAGAGAGGACAATAGGGATTTGAAATGCCCCATCTCCACAGTTTTGTCTCATCTGAGTGAATTATCTGTAAATGCCTAGATTCAAACCCTTGCTAGAGGAATACAAAAGCAGCCCTCTTCATCAGCTCCTCGCTATTCTTGTGAATATTTTAACTCGGAGGCGAAATTGATTTCTCGTACGGTTTTGCACGCATGCTGTGACTGGCACTGGCACGCTCCAGGCTTTGAAACCTTTTATGCTGAGTTTCAGCCTGTTGCTTACTCCTGTGGATGGCATATAAACACATCACTAAATAAAGGGTGAAAAAAGTATAATA
Organism: Peucedramus taeniatus; assembly: GCA_013400575.1. Taxonomy (NCBI): domain Eukaryota; kingdom Metazoa; phylum Chordata; class Aves; order Passeriformes; family Fringillidae; genus Peucedramus; species Peucedramus taeniatus. Next base: position 95,126 of record WBNO01012478.1, on the reverse strand, counting down.
GAAATGCCAGAAGGCCCCATAAGCTAATGGATACTCCTATAAGAAACCTGGGTTTGAGTCTCTAATGCAGTATAAAGCTAAAATACAGAAGAAAATGAAGATAGAAGTAATGTAGGTTAAAGAGATTATAAAATGCATTTTTCTCCCTAGAGTTTGCTGCACTCTCACTTCTTTCTAAGCCTGTTGTAAGCTCCCATTTTCTCTTTGGTGCTTTTTTTTTGCCTGTGCTGAGGAGTATAGCTTATTGTTGGTTTCCCTTAGCCATTGATCAGGGGCTTTAGAGTAGTCACTGACACAAAGACGCAGAATGGTTGAGGAGGATGTGAAAGTGGCTCCAGGGCTTGGGACCAGAGAAGGATCAGGTGGGAATAAAGTGCTGGAGGCTTCTGTCCACCCCTCACCGCAAACAGCACTACTGCTCACAGTCACCTCACATTGCATGGGGCCTCATCCAGGAGTGTTAACTATCTCCAGAGATGGAGACAGCATGTCTTCTGCCACAAGCTTTGCTTTTCTCCCTCCAGGAATGTCTGTTGGGTTGCAGGAGTTTATCTCAATGATATCTGTGATGTAAAAGATATGTTGCTTCTGTTGGCAGTGAAAGAAAATCTTCAGAAGTTATTCATGGTAGGACCACTGTCCTCCTTTCCTCCAATTACTGGGCATTGCCTGGCAAAGGAAGTGTGCCCAGAAGTGCAACCCAGACATCTGGTGGCTAAGGTTGGGCTGTGTCAGGACAAAAACAATCCTCAAGCCAGGAGATAATTTAAAGTGCTTAAGGGACTAATGCATGTCCTGCTTCTGCTTGTCTTCCGGAGCATCTGCAAATCACAGCGTAGCATCCACCTCTCAGCTTCTGGTCTCTGCCCTGTCTCTGTCACTGGCTGATGAGACTTTTCTTTTGGCCTCTCTTCACAGATTTGTAAAACCCAGGAGTCCAAGGTAGCTGCTTCATACTGCAGCCCTGCAGTGCCAGTTCACTTCAACATCCAGCAGGACTGTGGGCATTTTGTGGCCTCCGTCCCCTCCAGCATGCTGCTGGCCTCAGATGTGGGGAAAAGCATGCCTGGAGACGGCTTCCATCCCTCCCGCACCGCCAGCGAGCACGACTGTGTGGTGGTCATCACCCGCGAGGTGCCGAGCCAGACCACCGCCGACTTTGTGAGGGACTCGGTGATGCTCCACCAAGCCAAGCCGGAGCTGTACGAACGTCGCGTTTGCTTCCTGCTCCTCCAGCTCTGCAACGGCTTGGAGCATCTCAAAGAGCACGGCATCATCCATCGTGACCTGTGTCTGGAGAACCTCCTGCTTGTGCCCTGCAAGCCCCCCATGAGCTGTGTGAAAGCCAAAGATGACAAACACTTACCCCGCCTCATCATCAGCAATTTTTTGAAAGCTAAACAGAAGACTGGAACTGGAGACTCCAAGCTGAAGAAGAGTCAGGCCCGGCTGGCCCCGGAGATTGTGTCGGCTTCTCAGTACAAGAAGTTTGATGAGTTTCAGACTGGTATTCTCATCTATGAACTGCTGCACCAGCCCAATCCCTTCGAGGAGAAGGTGCACCTCAGGGAGCAGGAGTACAGCCCTGAGGACCTCCCTGCTCTACCCAGCCTGTCCATCTACTCCCGGGGACTCCAGCAGCTGGCCCACCTACTGTTGGAAGCAGATCCCATCAAGCGCGTGCGGATCACCGAGGCCAAGCGGATGCTGCAGTGTCTGCTCTGGGGGCCCCGAAAAGACCTCGTGGAGCAGCCCCTCAGCCATGAGGAAACCCTGCGCCAGGTGCTGCAGAACTGGGTGGACATGAAGCGTGCCCTGCTCATGATGAAGTTTGCAGAGAGGGCCGTGGACACGGAGCGGAGCGTTGAACTGGAGGACTGGCTGTGCTGCCAGTACTTAGCATCCGCTGAGCCAGCCTCCCTCTTGCACACATTAAAACTGCTGCAGCTGCTCTGACCTTGGATGTGTCTGGGAGGCAGCTGAGGGCTCCTGACCGCCTCGTGGCTAAAGGTACACAGCCCTTTCACATGTGAGGGGTTTGAACCTCAGCTGCGAATGCACGTTCAGCTCCTGCCCCGCACTCCAGTCAGAGTGCACACGGCTTGTTTAGTACCCTCAGCACTGTTAGTTTGCGAGCAGGCAAAACTGGGAACCTACCCCTATTTTGGGGGATTTTTGTTTTTTGGTATGGTAAATGTGGACTAATAAACTCCTGCCTGCGTGTGTGCATGTTTCTAATGCACTCACTGTACTGAGTTGATTTCTGTGCCTATGGGACAGTCCCCTGATCCCCACCTCTCCCAAAGCATCAGAGCCTTTTTGCCCACCACGCTCTAGAGTGGGAAGCAGGGATCGACGGGGGGCTGGTTCCTTTCAGAAGCAAGGGCATTACATAATGCTCCTTTGCAAGGGAGAACCCGGGACTTTCAAATTCACATATTTTGTGAGTTTTAGCATCCATTTTGTTCTCCCTTTCAAAACAAAAATTATTGCTTCTTTCTGTGTATCGGTTCTTTTTTTTCTCTGTGGGCAGTTCAGTATCAGCTGCCTGTTATCTTCATTAGATACTAATTCAGCCTGGCTTTCCTGTCTAGTGGTACAGCTGTAGTGGAGCACCACTGTTGGATGTGAAGGGGTGAGAGAGAGCTCAGGGTGGGTCTATTCATGAGAATGATGCTGGGAATTACCCCTTGTAAAGCTAATGAAATGGAAAATCCCCAATTCACCTCCAAGGCCTTGGGGGGAAAGTCAGGGCCAGGTTGCTCTGCTTTCCCCATCCCTCCAGCTCCCTCCCTTCACCAGATAATCCACCTGTCCCTTGTGTCTAACATTTATTTAACTCCTTTATCGAGAGATGAGCTGGCACGTGAAAGGCTGGGGCCACTGCAGGCTGGCAGGGTCTTATTGCTGTTGGTTTTTGAATTAGAAATGCATAGGGCTGGGTGTGCTGCAAACATGGTTCTCCAACAGATGGGATGCAGGAGCAGCACAGTGAAAGGTGGAGAAACTGGTCTGGCTCCCTTCAGCCCCTTTCCCTCCATCCAGACTTGGAGCAGCCACTCAGATTGGGAGATATGTGGTGCTGCTGAGAAAAAAAAAAAAAAGATTTTTCGAAGGTTGCGGGCTTCTTTTACTCTTCCACCCCAACATGAGGCAGAGATGAGTGCCCTGATCCTGACATCAGTTCTGCAGCCCTTGGAGAAGCGGTACATTTGGGACATTTGGAGAGAGCCCAGCATCAGCTTATCTGAGACAGGATGTCTCACATTCATGAGCACCTTCCTCCAGCCTTGACTGACCTCCAGACACAGCCTGCTCTTTTAGGGTATTTTAATTCCCCAGGTTTGCTTGACACTTTGTCTACTTTCTGTGAATCTTTTCCAGGCTTCTCACCTGGATCTCTCTTTTTTTTAATCTGTTTGGCTATGGTTGCTGCTGATGGGAGGGGATAGTTCCTTGGCTGGGCACCCATTTGCAATGAATTTCCTCTGATCCCCTTAGGGAGGAGGCTGTGCACGTCCCTGCCTGCTGGAAGAATGTGGGATGGCTCCAACTGCGACCGCTGGGAATTTTTTATACACTGGCTTTCTTGCATCTGACTTTTGGGTCCACTTCCCTCTGGTACAGGTAGCAGGAGCTTTCTGGCTTGGGAACCACTGTCCATTCCATGGATCATCCTGGACACAAGACTCTGGAAGGTCTGGCTCTGACTTGCTGCATGTGGTCTCACATGGGCCAGCAGAGTGATGAAAGAGCTGGAGAACCTGTCTGAAGGAGCCCAGCATGTTTTTCTGAGATAAGATGAAGAGATGACTCAGTTTCTAAGCATGAATGTAGGGAAGAGGTTGGTGGCAGCTCTGCAGGAGAGCACTGAAGGAGACAGGGATTGGCCTGACAGATCCATGTTGTGCTAGCAAGGGGAAGGTAATTTGCAAGGCAAGTGGCTTGCAAAGCTTTAGCTGGGTACTCAGTGGGACTCAAGAGGTAGCCAAACATTCAACCAGCCCACAAAGCATGAGACTGGATCCATTTTGCATGCTGAGTTTCAATTTGCTGACTAACAGTGTTACAGGTATTGGCACAGGGCATGCATGGTGTGGGATGTTAACCTGATCAAAACTCTTTCCCTTGAGTTTGGGCACTTGAGTCTGGTTCTGGTGTTGGTCTTGGCACCTTGCAGCAACATTCCCAGCAGACCAGAGAACGGCAATAGTATTTTTCAGCTATATTTTTTTAGATTGGGTGGGTGGCCTCTTGGTCTCATATGAACAGAAATTCTTAGCTCCTGGCTTTCCTGGTACTTTCCCCTTTGGCAGCTCACGCTTCTTCTCCAGCCCAGGTTTTAGGTCTTAGGGTTGATGCTTGAACTGGAGAAGTGCATTAGGATTTCTGATGTGTGGCTGTTGTGGGGAAAGTGACACCTAAGCCTCAGCTGAGTGCCACAGCTGAGTTTTAGGACTTTGCTGTCTTATGCCCCCCTGGTCTTTGCTGCTCATGCCCACCATGCCATGAGCAGCAGCTCCCCTTTTCCTAGCAGGCATTCTTGTCCCCATGCCCAGGAACCTCTGCAAGAGTGATGGAGGGGATGGATCATTCCCTGTGTGGTAGGGGGGACAGATGACCCTGCACCCTGGGGGCCAAGTGTGTCAGCCAGCCGGGGGGAAGGAGGATTGCAGGATCTGTCTGATTGGGAACTCAGCTTGAGGTCCGTGTGCCACAGGGACAGTGCAGGGGAGCAGCGACTGGAGGAGCAGCACAGACCCCAGGATCTCAGAGGTACTGCTGGAGGGGGAAAGGGTTTTCTTGGCTTGTGCTGCCCCCAGGCAGCCTGGCAGCCCCTTTCCCAGTGGTCCAAGCACACAAGGAAGGGGGATGTGCTGCACAGAAACTGTCTTGTATTTTGCTGTATTTGTGCAGGGTATATTTTAAGAGCGAGCGATATGCTGGAAAGAAGCTTTTTCCATGTCAATTTTGGCATGCATGGCATGCAGCAACAGCCTGGTTTCACAGGACTCATTCTGCCAAATCCATGGAGCTGATATATGACTTTGCTGAGTAAATACTTCTGAAGGTCTTTGCAGTGCCTGCTTAAGCAATTCTCTGCTATGGTTCTGAAAAAAAATGCCCTTACTTTTCAAGGAGCAGGAACAGATTTCCACAGTAGCACTGGAAATATTGACACTCTGTTCATGCCTCTCATTTTATACCATCAAAGGCTGGGCGGGGGAAGCTTGTGAGCCGTAATGAAGCGTGTGAGTCAGCATTATTTGTTTCATTTCCCTGTGCTAAACAAGCAACAGCCAGTTTCTGGTGAAGGAATTAATTGTTTGACAATAGAGTGAGTGAGCAGAGCAGGCTGACCACTGTCAAAGCAAAGTCTGGGCATGAAAGTCAAGCAGATATGACTCAGAGACAAGTTTTAGGCATATAATGCTGGTCTTGAAACCTTTTTGGTCTCATCTTTTTCTTTTCTTCAGAAAAAGAAAGCACATCAGTGAGAAGGGAGGCTGTTAAATAGGGCTGAGGAGGTCTGAACTGAGCTCCTCTCAGACTTTTCTGTGACCTTAGGAAAGCTGCTTAACTCCCACCCACAAAGCAGAGATGATCAGTTTCTGTGTTACAAAGCAGAATCAACCACAAACCTCGCAACTTTACGTTTGACTGTGTTAGGCAGGACATGAAAGTATCTAAATGAGGAAGCAATTGGGAAATAAATGCAGTGATTTATGAAAACATAATAATGCAAAATTCCTTCCTTTATTGTCAGGCACCAGTCGCTCCCTGGCTTTTTGCTGCTTGCTGCCATTACAAATTTGCTGACTGCTGCCTGTAAATGGCTCACTGCTGCTTGTGGCAAAGGCCACAACACCCTCTGGATTTCTTTGTGGCTGTTTTTTTCCCTTTAGCCTTCACAAAGAATAGACACAAACATATGCTGAAGACACAGAGCTGCCTCTTAGGGGAAAACGCAGCAGAGGAGTGAACCAACAGTGCAATAATGGGATGGGATGTGCTCAAGTGGTGGAGCTGCCCTGCCATCAAATGGGAGATGCCAGGAATCATCCAGACTTTCCAGCAGACTCAGCTGCAGCATGCTGGGCACCCCAGGAATGGCATTGCTCTTTTGGGACCGCGGCTCAGAGCTGTTTCCCCAGGATGGCTGTCACCTCTCCCATGCACTTCAGAGCAGTAGTGCAAAGCTTGTGGGGAAAATCACAGTGATGATATTTTTCTCTATCACTGCCAGGATGATCTTAGCTACCAGAGAACAAGTGGAGGGGTGGAATCCTCTTCCAAGTCATGAAGAACCAAGGTAGCAAGAAGCAGAGCTCAAACCCTTGTACTTGCAGAGACCCCAGCTATTCCCTCCTGAGCCAGTGAGCTCCTCCCATGGCCAGGGGCGAGCAGGGTGGAGAACTGAGTCTGCTGTAAGTTGCTGGTCCAGAAATGCCCCAAATACCCTCGAAATATCCCGATTCCTTCCCAGTGCACAAAGAGTAGTGCTTCCCTCACTGGGCCAGTGCTGAGAGGTGGAGCTCACCAGTCCATGGATGGCCCTCAAAATACTTTTCACCTGAATTTCAGAAAAGGAGCACCTGAGTTACTTGAGGCACAGGAGCAAGAGGTATCTTGGGGAGAGAGGAAATGGATTGGGAAGACCATTTTCTGCACTCCTTTTCCTCCTCAGCTACACTTTCTGGATGCATTTGGGCTGCCTTTTTCTAGCAGCACAGCTCCTGGATATCAGCAGTCCCATGGGACATCTCAGGGCTCTCACAGCAATAGGAGCAGAGCAAAGGGGTCCCCCAGCCTAGTGGGCTGCATTAGGCAGAGTGCTGCCAGCATGTGCAGGGAGGTGATCCTGCTCCTCTGCTCAACATCACTGAGACACACCTGGAGTGCTGCATCCAGTGGTGGACTCCCAAGTACATGAGGACATGGACATTCTGGAGAGAGTCCAGCAAGGAGTTGATGATGAAGGGACTGGAGCATGTCTGATCAGAGCAGAAGCTAAGAGAGCAGGGACTGTTCAGCCTGGAGAATAGAAGGCTCAGACAGGGGGAGCTTGTAAGGGTGCTGGTAAGTACTGACGGGGAGAATGAACGGCAAGAGGTGATGAACACGAGCTGAAATTGTGAAATCCCATTGAGACTCAGGCACACAACTTCTGTATGTGTGTGAATGCTGTGTGTATGTGCTGGCATGTGTGTCCTGTGTGTGCTAATGCTGCGTGCTGTGCTAGGAGCAGGGTGTTGAATGCTTTATGTTGGGGGTGTGGCTGTACGCCGTATGCCCAGTGCGGGTTTCGTGTGCGTTGTCTGTGTTGTGTTCAGTGTGTGTGGGATGGTGGCTCAGGGCTCTGTGTGGCCCCACCTGGGGCTCAGTCCTGAGGGGGCCCCAAGGGGGAGCAGCTTCAGCTCCAGAGAGGTCACAGATGGGGTCAGAGGCATGTGGGAGATTGGGCATCTGACAGTTTATGGGGCAGACACGGGGGAATTTGGGGATACCCAGGGGGGTTATAAGGCATCTAGGAGATTGGGAAACCCTGTGAGAGTTATGGGCTATCCAGGAAAGCAATGTGACACCCAAGGGGTCAGGACACTGGGGAGAGGGCTGGGGGCACATCCAGGAGATTGGCGGGCCTTGGGCTGGGAGAGTGGTGGTGGTTATGGGAGTTGTGGGACACCCAGGGAAGGGGAGTGGGCACAGGAGAGGGCAGAGGCTCCCCAGGAGGCTGGGAACACCCAGGGATTTATAAGGCACACGTGGGCCAAAGAGAGCTTGGACAGGGTTGGCGTCACCCAAGGGGGCCCTGAGGGAGGGGTGCGATCGCAGAGTCCCCAGAAGCTGACGCCGGAGCCCAGGCCTCTGACACCTCCTTTATTGCCAGCACCAACGGAGCCCCTGAGGGAGGGAAGAGCCGCGGTGCCGGGCTCAGGGCGGGGCGGTGTAGGTGCCCGCCAGGTGCACGGGCAGCCCNGGGGTCGGGCGCCTGGGAGCAGGCGGCCACCAGCTCCGCGGCCGGGGCGTGCACGAAGGTGTTGGAGGGCTTGCAGGGCCTGCCCGGGGCCGTCACGCGCCGCCGCGCCAGCATGGTCTCGCAGTAGCGATGCGCAGCCAGCGTGGACGTCCGGGGGTTGTCCACGTGCTGCCGCAGGAACTTCTCGTAGCGGGTCTCGCCCGCCGCCCCTGCCAGCGCCGCCAGCACCAGGGTCACGCACAGCACCCAGCCCGCCATGGACACCTGGGGAAGGTGGGGTTAGGGCCATGTGGACCTCCGGGCCCCCGACTGGAAATCCCACCCTGGGCGCTTGGTTATTCTACAGATTCCCCTCCCAAATCCCTGGGTCCCATACAAATCCCCTCCCGATGCGTGGGGGCCCATCTCTGGACAGCTGGACTATCTATGGATCTCGCCTGGATCCACAGGTTATCACCTGGTCCCCTAAAGTTTTGGAAGCCTCAGTCCCCCATGGAACACCCCCTACCTGCTCCTCAGTCCCCTGGCTCCCCTATAGATCCACCCCGTGCCCCCACACCCGGATTTCGCACACAGCCTCCCTTCCCCACTGGATGCTTGGGTTCCTCAGAGACCCCTCCCGCAGACATTCTGGTCCCCGATGCACCCTTCACCCGCACCTGTGTGCGCGCCTCAGTTTCCCTTATGGCCTCAGGGTCTCCGGGATCCCTCCCACTCCTCTGCACCTCTTTTATACTGGCCCCAGCTGTGCCCAATGGGCAAGGATCCAGGAGGAGGGGCAGGGTAAAGAGCAAGGTCCAGTGGATGTCTGGGGGGAGCCAGGTGTCCAGGAGGCCCCGCTCACCCTCGTGCCCCCCAAGGTCATTCGGTAGTCATTAACAAGCCACGTGACTGTCTGCGTGCATCCCCTCGGGCGGCCCCTGCCCACTCTGGCCTTGGCCACCTGTCCCATGAGAGGCAGGATACCTGGGTGCTTTTGGGTGGCAGGGCAAGATACGTGGTTCCCCGGTGGCAGGCAGGATGTCACCATCAGCTCTGGGACAGCTGGCAGATGTTCTTACAACACTTGAAAGATGTGGCATATCCATGGCTCTTCTGTAGTGCTAAGGGACCTATGTGCTCCTTTTCCCTGTGTCCCCTTGCAGGCAAATTAATACTCCTGGGAAATGCCAGGATGCTTTTTTCCTCACTGCTACCTCCCATGCTCCCAGCTGCTCCATTGATGCAGAGACAAGCAAAGAGACAGGAGCCAGCCTGAGCCCACCAAACACTCCTTTCTCCTGACCATCGTAATGGAGCCCCAAGGAATGCACATCCCCTCCAGAGGGAGAGGCATGCAGTACCCAGGAGAGGCTGTCATGAGTGGGTGCAAGGGGTCTCCATCGTCCTCTTCTAAGAACTCAGAGAGGCTCTGATGGGAAGTGGCAAAGAGAGAATGAGGTCCTGGGCAGCACCTTTCCAAAAAGAGCTGTAACACTTCCAAGACTGACCACAGTGAAGGTGCAGAGGGTCCTGCCCTGGGCTCTGGTGGCGTTTCTACAGCCTCTGAAGAAATCCTCCTCAAAGGTACACAGTCCCTACAGTGGGAACAGCTCAGGCACCTGGCAAAAACCTCGCAGACATGGAAGGTCAGCACAGCCCCCTGCTGACTCCCAATACCCTGCTCCTGGGCGTGGAAGGAGGATGGAGACTCTCACCATGACCCCTTGGACACACTCTGCTTTCCACCGTCCTGGTGTGGGTGCCAAAGGGATGGCGCCCACAGGAGGAGGAACAAGGCTGGATGCTTGGCAATGGGCTGTCCCTGGCGGGCACGGTGCAGGTACCTGTGCTGGATCCCATCCTGCCCGGCAGAGCCTCAGGCGCATCCTTGCCAGAGGCTGCTGTGAGGCTCGCTGGTGAACTGTGGTCCCCTCTTGTCCCGGGGGGTCCCGACTGCCTGGGCACCGCTTCTCCATGAGCCGTCCCTGCCCTCGCAGGAGGGCTGAGCGGAGCCTCCTCCCGCCCTGTGCGGCGGGGAGAGGAGCCATAGCCCGGGGCACTGGGGCAGCCCAGACCATCCGCTTCTGGTTGTCCCCTCGGCGTTCCAAGGCCTGGGAAAACTGTGGATTGTAGGAGCTCTCTAAACACAAGTCTAGTTTAGAAAGGAGATATTATTTATTCTGCACGGGATGGAAGGTGGAGGTTTGGCAAATCAAACACACCACGGGGTAAAAAGTTACATCTTTTATACAGTAAAATTTACATGAGCCCGCCTGTCTCATGCATATTCCTCGTCTACCGATGTATATTTATTTGTATAACGGTACTCTTATGTGATACTAGAAATATAAAGTTCCTCATTAAGCAACTTCCATTGTAGAAAACACCAGATGACATCAGTTACGTTTACAAAAGGTGACGAGATTCAGCCTGGGGACAGATAATTCAGCTTGAAGACATCAGAACGGGCCGGAGGCGGCACCTGCCTTTCGCCGGGGCACAGTCGGTGCAGCGAACCCCGTCCCGGTGGCTCTGCCGGGCGCTCCGCAGGGACCGGGTGTCCCGGGCCGGGCGCTCCGCAGGGCTCCAGGCGGGGGCGCTCACGGGCAGGGCTGTGCCGCGGCTCCCCCCCGCCCCCCC
>WBNO01012478.1:0-84434 GCA_013400575.1 Peucedramus taeniatus | reverse complement strand
GGCCCGGCCGGAGCAGAGCCGCTGCTGTCATGGCGGCAGCCGGGCGGGCGTGGGCCCGGCGGGGCGGGAGCGGCCGGAGAGGAAGGGCTTGCTGCAGCCCGGCGTGGCCTGAGAAAGTCGCTTAAAAATGTTCTTGATTGGATTTAAGGGTCGACCCTTTCTCCAAGAAGGACTGGTACGATGTCAAAGCACCGGCGATGTTCAATATCCGGAACATCGGGAAGACGCTTGTCACCAGGACTCAAGGAACTAGTGAGTAGCTGGGGCAGTACGGGGGATTGTGTCTGCTCCATGTGCTAGTTCCAAGCGGTTAAAGAATTTCTCGGATAGGAGACTGCTGAAAAATGGGTTTTGCTTGTGCTGTTACGAGCTTGGAAGGTAAAAAAGTTGGGTGATTTTGAGTGGATTTTTTTTGAGTTGGCCGGGCTGTGTGTTTAAATGAATGAGCTTAGCTGCAGGAAGTTCGTACACTGAGCTCTTGTTTGTACAAGAATGCCAAACCGTGGAAGGAAGGGCCTGAAGTTTCTAATGAGCTCCTCTTGTGGCAACCTGGCGAGTTGGGAAAAGTTCAAGAAGTATGGAGCAGTTCTGATTGTCACAGGGAGAGATGTGGGACAGTGCCACGGGAGACCTTAGTTCTAATAGGATCATGACAACCAGTACATCAAGATAATGAAATATCTGAAATTTAACGGTTTTGGGTAAAGATTAGAGCCAGAATTGGTGCGTTAATGTGAGCACTGATGTATCACAGGAAGGTAAATTCAGTTTATATGAGCTGGCACACCTTAGGAAGAGGAGATGTCTGTTAGGAATGCAGAGGTGTCTGGGTAGAGGTAACCCTCTTTCTGGAAGCTTGGCCATACAGAATGGCTCAGTAGCTTTATGATACTCTGCTGGCTGCACTCAAAGTTAGGATGATGATTGTTACTTTGAACTCTAACATGTGAAACAGATAAAATGAGGGTCACTGCCAAACAGTGTGTGAACCAGCCAGTGTTGTTAAAATGGTTCCTCGGTGGAGGAGGAGCTGTGGAATGGTTGTACTGGGCTGCTCATTGTTGCTTCATCTCTGCTGAGCACTCGTGGCTTTTTATGTTTAGTTTTTTCATTGCTGTTCATGATTCCCAAATACTCTGTAACCTCTTTATGCTTGAAACAAACCAAATTATGTGGCTTATATAAATTTAAATAATTTATACACATGGTGGAATCTACTGTGTGCTTTTGTTCCTATCCCACACCTGATACTATTGCCTTGAAAAGATTCCTCCCAAAGGGAGAAATTCCCAACCTTGCTGGCTCTGTGATCACTACTAGAAAGCATCAGAGAAGGGGATTCCAGTGGGAATTCAGTATCTGATTTGAGGAATGTGCTTCTAATGTTAACCTAAGGTGTTTCATTCTGTTCCATCGCACAGAAATTGCCTCTGACGGGCTGAAGGGCCGCGTGTTCGAGGTGAGCCTGGCTGACCTGCAGAACGATGAGGTTGCCTTCCGCAAATTTAAACTGATCACTGAGGACGTTCAGGGCAAAAATTGTCTGACCAACTTCCATGGAATGGACCTCACACGGGACAAAATGTGCTCCATGGTCAAAAAATGGCAGGTGTGTAAGGAACAAGGCGTGCGGCACTGACGGTGCCTCAGGCAGGGAGGGAGGGGAGCGCTGGTGCCTGGCAAAGCCGCATTTGGAGCAGCACCAGACGGCGTGGGGCGTGTGGGGCTGGGCAGCCTGTGCTGCGTGGGTGGTAAAAGTTCAGTGCTTCCTCTTTCAGACAATGATTGAAGCCCACGTGGATGTCAAAACCACAGATGGGTACCTGCTGCGCCTCTTCTGCGTGGGCTTCACCAAGAAGCGCAATAACCAAATCCGCAAGACCTCCTACGCCCAGCACCAGCAGGTCCGGCAGATCCGCAAGAAAATGATGGAGATCATGACCCGCGAGGTGCAGACCAATGACCTGAAGGAAGTCGTCAATAAGCTGTAAGCTTTGGCGGGGTTCTTTCTTTGTCCCCTACAGTTTAAATCATTGTTTGGGGGTTGGTTGTTGCCGAGTGCCTGGGGAGTGCTGGTGCATCCCGAGCTGTTTGTCACAGACAGGCAAGGAGCCCCTCGTGTGGAATCACCCTTTTCTGCAAATGTCTCAGTCTCTGCATCCTGTCCGACCTGAATCCACTGTCACGTTTGCATAAATGTAAAATCACTCTCCAAATGATTTGTGGTTCACATTTCTGCAGACTAAAGCTGTTATTCTGATATGCTGGGACTGTGAATGCTCTGAGCTCTTCTGATAGAAAAGTTTCTCAAAGTGTACTGATTGCTTCCAAAAGTTTGCAGATTTGCTCTCAAAATGAGCACACTTGCACTATGTCCCTTCTAACATTGCAAGGGAGTTATCTTAGACTCTAAATGTACTTGAAGAAAATTGTCAAAGTGATGGTGTAAACTTCTGTAGAATATTTTGTATTCTTAATGATTTTTTTAAGCCTGTGTTGCTGCTGCAGAAGCAGGCAGAGTTTTTAGCATTGTGGTGCTCTGTGATTTCTCAGGATCCCAGACAGCATTGGCAAGGACATCGAGAAGGCCTGTCAGTCCATTTACCCTCTGCACGATGTCTATGTCCGCAAGGTGAAGATGCTCAAGAAGCCCAAGTTTGAATGTAAGTCTGTTCCTGCGGACATTTGGAGGAGGGTGTGGAAAGGAGGGAGTTTAAATGTGTTTGCTTTTGGATAAAGATGTTACAGCAGCTTCAGTGAACTTCAGTAGTTGTAGAAGGGAAAGTGTGTCCTTGTCCCCATGTCCCCAGGGTTGAAAGCCAAGCAGTGAGCATCCATTTTGGAGCTTCATGAATTCTCCCTTGGAACTGCTGCTGAATGTTTAAAAGCTTTGCTTTGGGAATGAATGATGACAAAATGTTTCGGTCCCAGATGATGTGGAATGATTCCATTTCCCCAATTTCTGACATTCCCATGTAATGCAGTAGTAGGTTCTTGAGTCCAGATCCTTTTAGGAAAAGGTATTGTTTGTAGTTTCATTACATAGCCTTATTTCAGTGCTTGCTTCTTTCTCATGCATCTCTGCATGAGCTGTATACAGTGATTCACTCACAGAAAACGTTCTGGTGGTTTCAGCTGTGTGTGATGAGTAGTTGAGTAATTTAAAAACTGCTCAAATGGGTCCATCTCTCACTGTTTCTGTCGCTGCTTCTTTTTAGTGGGCAAGCTGATGGAGCTGCACGGTGAAGGTGGTGGTGCTGGGAAGCCCTCTGGGGATGAGGCAGGCACCAAGGTAGAGCGAGCTGATGGATACGAGCCGCCCGTGCAAGAGTCTGTGTGAAACTAAAAATTGGTGGAAAATAAAAGGTTTTAATATACAGAACTAATGCTTGGTTGCCTGTATTGCTACTGGACAATATTGGTATTGGATGCGTAGATGAGTTTTCAATAAGGTAAACCTGCGGCCTTGGTTTAAAAAAAAATTTAATGAAGTACTCACGTACTTCTCCAGTTGTGTTGTGGAGATGGGTGGAAGAAGGTGGGTTGTCTTTTATTTGGATTCTCTGTGTTGGTTTTACCCAATAATTTTAGTCCTCACCAAAAAATCTTGTGTATGTGTGCAGAGGTATTGGTGAGAGGTGTCTCACAGAGCACAAGGAAGGCAGTAATTGCACAGGGAAACCTGTGTCAGAATTTGGTATTATTGGGAAGTCAGTTTAATCCAGATGACTTGCTTCAGAATAATGTGCCTCTGTTTAAATTTCTTGGTAATTTAATACAGCCTCTCATGGGATAGGTGTGGTCTCTGGTGGTCAGAAGGTGTTTGAAGGTGTTAAAGTAGTAATTATGATGATGGAATCGGTGCTAATTTTGAGCATTGCAGAAATCAAAAATGTGCTCGAGCAGTGGAGTTGGATGTTGGATTTTAACCTGTCAGAACTCAGGGATGACTGTAATGGAAAACCTGTGGAACTTCAGGGAGAAAACATTCTGTAAAGAGGCAATGGTGTGTGTTCTGAAAACAAAGCACTTACATGTTTTGCTGAGTAATTTTAAGACTTTTCCATTATCTAACAGCATTTTTGCTTCTTGTTCAACTTACGTTGGCTTATAAATGAAAGAGTGTTTTTTCTGGCTAAAATGAGTTTTGTGTGCTATCAGTGTGTTTTGTTTGGGCCAACAAGCCTAAATTTAGTCCTGTTAAATTGTTGGTAAGTTAGTGTTTTAAAACCTGAGAGCAAAATGCAGAATTCACTGGGAGTGGTGGCTCTTGCAATTGGTTGTCACAGACCTTAGGACAAGAAATAAAGGAAAATAGTGAAAATGTTACTGTTCCAACAAAGCTGCTGGGGAAGAGGAGAGGGGCCCTGCTACCCATGAAGGCTGTACTGTTCCCTCTCAGGGATTTTCACATTTTCCTAGTTGGTAATTCTGGTTTGGGCCAAGTAATAGGCAAAGTGAGAAGAACTTATTTATGAACTTAGTTCAGAATGCTGCAGGTGATGTGATTTTGTCTTGTGATTCCAGGTTGCAGTTTTAATACGTTCTGGTTTTTCTGCTTTGTGTACTGGAAGTACGAGTAGTGAGTGCTCTGCACACAGAGCCTTGGAACAGGGGGAAGGAATCTTGTTGCTTTGCTCTTTCCATCTGTACTGCTGAGGCAGGCGTCACCTGCCTCCAGGAATCCCAGACAGCCACATTTTTGAAGCCATAGGTTTTGTTACTTACGTATCTGAGGACTGTATGTTGCCAAAAGGTTAGTCCAAGAGGACTGGGGGAAAAGAACAAGAACTTGGGGTTTTTTCAGGCTTTTAAATGTATTGTTTGGAACAGTGCATTGCCATGTAACATTCTGGGTAAATGTAGGCTTTGTAATGCGATTTCAGGTGGGGGAAAAGCAGGAAGGAAAATGCTGTGCATCATCCTCTGCATTCTCTCATCAAATACCAGCTGAAAAAATCATGGAGTATGAAAGCAGCAGTCAGCAGAGCACACCTAAATTAGCCCAGGTCTTCGTCACAACGTTGTCACAGTGAGAAGCACGGTGTGTGTGATGCCCTGTGGTGACAGCTGCTTTCTGCAGGTAGCGAAATGCGATTAGGTTCTGTAGGTGGTGAGTGTGAGGCATAGCTGGAATAACCTGTTAAAATCATCCAGATTCTCTGAGGGGTTTGGACTACTTGTCTGGGGGTGTTACTTTGCAGAATGAGAGCTCTCAAACTGTCAGGTGGAAAGCTCAGCTTTCCACAGCATAAGACAATTAAAATGCCCTCATGACTTAATTATAAAAATTTTATTGGTTAAATACATTCTTAATTTACAGTGGTACCATAACAAACTTACTGGACTTAACAAAGGTTTATTTAGGACACTGTTCATTGTACACAGAACAAAGATATCTTCCTGAAGATATTTCCAGAGGATGGAACAAACAAAATATTTCGGTAAGTGAGGCTTTTATTCTAATGCATGGAGATCTAGCTGGATTTCAAGGTTACAGCTGGAATTTGCTACTACATTGCAGTTAAGATTTGCACTCCACCTCATTCTCGGCTTTTTTGTACACCCTAGGAATTTTATGTTGTGATCCGTATGCAGTCTTAGGAAAATCCTGCCCTGTAAAAGCCGAGCATCTCCCTTGCTTCAGCGTTCACACAGACGCTGTTCCAGCTGCCTGCAGCCGTGCGAGCAGCCCTTAGATGGCACTCGGTGCTCTGAGTAGAAGGCCTTGCTGCTACTCCTGCCCTGCCCCACAGGGAGGAGGAGATTACATACAGCAGAGTGGTCTTGTCAATGAACAGGCACTGACTTTAAACATTCAGTGAAGTTACAAAAACAACTGGTTAAGACACAGTTATAAAAATGGGAAAGAGGAAATTGAAAACAAATATTAAAAAATCAGTTCTACTTTTGAGACTTGTATCAAAACCTTAGAAAACTGCCAGACAAACAGCAAGTAAACATCATACACTTAGCCTCATCTACCACCACACTGGTGCGGTATGTCTTTGAAGTATCTGGCTGTTCCATGGACTTCTCTAGGAGATGACTGGTTTTTTTTGAATAAATGAACCTGTAGAATCTCCTAACAGGAAAACTTGGGAGAGGAGGATGGATTGTCCTTGGCTGTGGACTTCCACGTGATTCCACAGGAGTTCTGGACAGGCTTGCT
The DNA here is from genome assembly GCA_013400575.1 of Peucedramus taeniatus. Taxonomy (NCBI): domain Eukaryota; kingdom Metazoa; phylum Chordata; class Aves; order Passeriformes; family Fringillidae; genus Peucedramus; species Peucedramus taeniatus. The sequence continues at coordinate 78,262 of WBNO01012478.1, read as the reverse complement.
GGGGCTGCTAAAACTGAGTAACAGCTCTACCTATTGTTGCATGTCCAACCTTCTAGAACAGCACATAATTCAGCATTTTGCTTATCATGTTAATCCCTAATGGAAGTAGAAGTCCAGTTCCTCAGCTCATTAACACTTTGTGTGGTCTTCATCCCCCAGTTGTGTGAAGGGTACTGGTATAGTTTAAACACCCAGCAGAACACAAAGGGGGGGTCTGTGTCTGTCTGTGCAAGTTCTGCGGCCTGGCAGTGACTGCCTGGTGAATGGTGCCGAGGCTCTCATGTCTGCACTGCAGGTCCCTCTGACTCGCTTCCGGTGAGCTCCAGTATTCCTGTTACAAAAAGGAACTGACTACCAGAAGTTATTATGTGAACTACTCATTGTGAAACTACCTCAATCACATCCACCTTAGTTGGTCAGTCAAGCTACACTGCTGCTTTTTATCAAGTGCCTTGCTAAAAGCTGTCTGGAGTAACCTCTTGCCGGGCATGTTTTCCTTAAGGCCTCGACAGACCATTTATAAGGATGCTCAGTGTATTTGGTATGTGGCAACAAACTGGAAACTAAGCCCACGTCTGCTGAAAACTGAACCCAAGGCTGTATAATATCCTTCATGTTAAGGATATGAATAGAGTTACTGAAGTATGTTCCAGTGCTTGAGTGACAAAATGCAGACTGGGTGAACACTGGCTTTCCACTTCCATGAAGGGGAGTGGAGGTGCAAATAGCTGGAATAGTGCAGCTACTCCATGGCTGGGATCTGAGAAAGCTCAGTAAACACTGTCTGTCGCTAACTTCAGCTGGGAAAGAAGGGTATGACGGTGCTCAAAGAACAGTGGGCAGTAGGAAAAAACTAAACCTGTACTTCCAGAGTATTTTGGGGAAAGCGAGGAAGGTCTAAGATGATTCATACCGATTTAAACAGAATTCATTAAGAGGCAAAATACTTAAGAATTTTACATCTGTGATCTTGCTGTATGAGCAGCTTCGGCTAAGAATAGAAGGAAACTACACAAGGATTTATTTCTCCATTTCCCCTCTTACCAGTATTTAGATTTGATACCTTTCTACTATGAAAGACCAGATATTTTTCTTATCCTCTAAGTCATAAAACAAGTGGATTCTACTGCTAATGTGGAACTCAAGCAGTAATGAAACCTGAATATCAAACTTCATCTACATACTGAGTGCTGTAATTATATATTAAAACAAATTTTAAAGTTTGGATTTTAAGAAGTTCAAAGAAGGCCAAAGCAGCTTATGTTATGCAGACTTTGTGCATGATAAATATAATACCAGAGAGTAAACATACTGGAATGCTATATAAGTTAAAATGGTGTTGCACCACAGTATTTCCTTAGTTGGAAATGGCTAAAAAGCCTGCTTGTTTTGCTCTCTGAGCATTCATGAAACATGATTACATACACTGTCACAAAAGACTCATATCTTCTTATCTGACTTCAAGATACTACTATGACTGTCTAGAAAAAGTAGTGCAAAACATTGATAATCAACACTCGTTGATGTCTTTGCTGTGCCTTTAGGGTAGAAAACATTCCCTCCCACACGCAGGGAGTAGTAGAAAGGCAACACTTCATGGTGTTTTTAAAATCTGAACAAAGTTCTTGGGAAATATCCCAGACTTTCCTAGTATCTCTCCACTCATCCAGTCCTCGTCTACAGATTCCAGCTCTGTTATAAGGTCACCTGCCTGTAAGAGAAGGAGTGATGTGAGTCAGTACAGCTTACTGTGCAATCCTACTGAGCAATGTTAAGGCATGCAGAGCTTATCCTATTTAGAAGCAACCAATATCAATCAAAGAGAAGAGGAATAAGATGTGGCCAGTCTCTCTGTTGGTTACATCTCTTGGATATTGTTTGCCAAACCAGCTGAAGCTTCTCTTAGGCTAAATACTTGTCTATGCTGAAAAATCACCACCTTTGGAGGGACAGAAGAGCACTGCCGGGTAACTTCTCACATTGCTTTGCCTCTCCAGGTATGTTAAGAGCTAGCTCATGGGCCCCTTATTTGTGTGTGTTTCTGGGATTTGTTTTCTTAAAACACTGGAAATTTTTTTTTATTTAGTCCCAGTATTTTCTAGCACTTGGAAACTTTCCCAAAAAAAAAAAAAAAAAAAAAAAAAAAAAAAAAAAAGCAATCTAAAAGTTCAGTATGGCCTTTAAATTGTAGGTCCTGTGTTTGGTCCTGGTTCTTGTTCACTGTCTCATGCAATACCCTTCATCCGAAGTATTGGCCTTTCTTTCAGTACCTCTATTCCCCTTTTCTGATTTAAATAATCATCTATCCTTTCAGCATTGCAAGCTGCTAATGCTGAAACTATTTTGCTAGTTCTAGAAGAGAAAATACTGTGTATTTCAGCTCCTGTGAAAGTCTACTTTTCTCAGAAATTTGCTTTTGAGAACATGATTACCTAACTCATGACTTTGAATATCAAGGGCACTCTGTTTCTTGTTCATGCTAAATATCATCTGGGCATCCAGCATTTATTTAATGTTTCACCTTGTTCCCATGGCAACTCTGTATTGTGTTGCCAGTTCAAGATTTTGCTGTACTAGGTTTCCCTCAGAGGCCTGGCTGCTGTAGTACTGGCACTCCCACCATTACCTCCTACTCAAGAGTTTTCTTTCTAGTCCAGAGAGAGGCTCCCTTGACCCTATCAACCAGTCAGGAACTGAATGCACTGCAAAACAAGGTTTGTTTATCTTGTCATGTTAACTGGATCAGAGAAGTCAAGAATTCTGCCAACTCCTGACCTCTTTTCAGTGTCTTTAATGAAGATTTTTGCTGATAGGGAACAGGAGTGATAAGGGAAAAATGTATTTTAGAGAGACCACTTATCAAATGTGTTACTATCTATGCATATTAATATCTATGTTAATACCTATGAGCTTCATCCTTCTTGTCTAAAGCCTATATTCACAGGGGATGAACCTTATTTTTTAGCACTCCTTAGGAGCATGAGACCTCTTGGAAATTGGTCTAAGAGAGGCACTTACTTTGAAGGAAAGCTCATCTTCATTTTCTCCATGAAAATCATAAAGAGCTTTGGCTTTTCCTTTCTTCCCTCCTCCAGGCTGTGACAGCTCTGCCCTGGCTACAGAATATGGACAGAAGAAGTTACTTGCATTGGAGTGAAATAAATCTCTGTTTCTGGAGAAGTTTCCTGTCATTTTCATGTTTCCTCCCTGCTATTGTGCTACAGGTTGTCCAAATGTTATTGCTACAGCTGTAACAAATTCACTGTCCTACTGGAATAAAAAAACTCTACTGCCACCAGTTCATTTTATAGTATTAAACAGTCTCACAGTTCTGCTTCTAAGCAGACTAAATTTAAAACTCACTTAACTGGAACTTCCTAATGGTGATACATAAATGCTAACTTGCCCTCTTTCTGCTCTAAGATGAAGCAGCATCAATACTCCTGAATTATTCCTGAAAGGTGGCTCAATGGCCCTGTTTTGCCTGTGCCCAAACCACACTGGAAAATATCCCAGAGTCTGTGTCACCTCACAGATTACTTACTAGAACATTATATTGCCATTATTAGAGAGGTTGGTTCAAAACTTAAGTTTAGCTTTAGAATACTGAAGGCTCTGGTGTCTGTGACTTGATGCAGCTGATGCGGCTGTGTTCTCCCACAGCTGTCATGACTGGCACAACCCAAGGAATAATGAATTGCCATCTAGTAGGAGCACTGTACCTAAGCAGGTCTGAACAAAAACTGCTGGAAAAATCCCTTCCTTTCCATTCAGTCTTCCTCTGTACCACTCCAAATCGACTTGTTCCAGTATTTGGATGTAGTCTCCCTTTTTGAAGGATAGATCATCTTTGGTTTCTGCTGTAAAATCATGAAGCGCTTCACACCACTCTACTGAGCCTCTGTTGCTCTGTTCAAGTTAACAGAAGAGATGCATTAGTTTTAGAAGTAGGAATGGAGCCCAAAAACTGATGGATGTTGCTGAAAGCAGCTGTACAGCACATGGCTGTCCTGACACCCTCCCAATACAACAGTGCGGCTGCAGATGTAGACTAGAATGGCATTTCAGCAGTTACCACCACAGAATTTTATCTAGGCTCAGCCACATTCCTTTTTATCTCTGATGGCAGGGGAAAGGATTAATAAATTCAAAATTAGATCACTGCAGCAATACTTAAAATAGAGCTAACAAGAATTTCCTTCAGCAGAAAGGATAAAAATTTACCAATTGTAATTTGTCAGAAGCTCTGAATTCAATCAGCTTAGGCTAAGTGTCAGAAATGAGGCTGTGACACTGCAGCATTGTGTGCTGTGGGAGTGGTGTCACGCTCTGCAGTTACTCTCACATTATAACAGAGTCTCTGTAAATCTATACATAAATTCTGGCCCTCACCTAAGAAGTTTTATTACCTGAGAAAGGGAAGACGAAACCTCCACCTTATTCTTCAGTGCTGTTTCTGTACCTACATAAGTAAAGCACAACTTAAGAATAAGAGCAGTGTCTATTCAGGACGTTACTAATGGCAGAGATTTTAGATATCTGAAGTCATGATTAAGAATAGCTTCTTAAGAAGTCCTACTGTTAATTTTGAGGGGATTTTTAATCGGTCTTCCCTCTCTTTTTACCTCCTTTCTGCAATCACTGTCCTTTTGGAATTTTCTCCTATATGCTGCCTATTTGCATTAAGTACAAAACCATGCTCTTGAAGATTTTTGCAAACATATTCATACCTGTTCCAGATAGATCTTCAATTACTTCCACAAAGTTCAGGGGGAAAATTCCAGACATGCCTCTGAGCTCTCCTTTGGCCCACTCTTCATTTACATATTCTTTTAGGATAATAGTTTCACCCTCTGAAAAACTGAGCTCATCTTTCTGATCGCCAATGTATTCAAATCGTGCTATACACCTTGGACCTCTGCACAAAAAAAAGAGAAAATTATTTTGCTTCTATATTATTACTGTCGTCTTAATAATAAGACAGCATTGTGTGCAATATATAGACTGATATTTTAATTAAAATGATAAAAAATGCACTGAAGATAGAACAGGTGGAAAACTGGGGGCCAGCCCTGGTTCTCATCTCTGCTTTCTGAGGAGGATGACTACAGAGTCTGGAAGAGTCAGATGCAATTTATGCATCCCAAATGCTGGCTGTCACAGTATTTTGCAGAAAAACTTATTTCCCTTCCAAGCAACAATAAACCCCCTTGTTTCTCAGTCATCTGTCCAATTTCATATCTCTGCCTATATCCAAGCAAGTGTCCTAATACATTTTTGTTAAGAGTTTGATAAGTTTTCAAGTTAGCATCCCATTTAGGTGCACTCAACATGGGTGGGGGGTGAGTGCTGTGTATTTGTCCCAAATACATGGAGGTTTCATAGGAGGAAGCTAGTTTTTATCTACTTTAAAATACTTTATTCTGTAAAATCCATCCCTATAATCTTATAGGGAAAAAGGCTTATCTATCAAAGAAAGAAACTTCAATGCATCTGATGAATTTTATATACTTTGGTACAGCACTGAAAAAATCCTAATTATTTTTCCCACTGACTTAAATGATTTCATTATTTAAGAACCTAATAAATTAAATATAAGAAATTAACCTAAGAAAATTTTTGGTTTATCAGAAATGCCATGCTAGAAAAAAGCAGTAATAGGCTTTAATTCTTTCTATATATTCAGAGCACACAAACAAAGTAAGTAGCTTGATTCCCACCCCTGTCCCCCACTCAGTATCTTTACAAAGATGTTTCTTTCAGGACAGAGCTAGAAATCTGTTTCTTTCTTAGCTGCAGAAGCAACTTTTTAAAATAAAGTTTTGCTCCTGACAAACCAAGCTTCATCTAAAGAACAACTGACACCAGTTGCTTCTGCCTGTGCATGAATTTGCTTTAATTCCTGGAATGAATGATTACGAAATCCAATAAACATCACTGAGAAATAAGTAACATGAAAAACTGTTTCTTGCCCGCAAATAATAGTACAAGTTGTTTGAAAATCAGAAATCAAAGTGCTGGCAATTCATTTGATAATTTGGGGGGGAACACTGGATTTACCCATACATCTGCACACCTTAGAGACAGCGAGATTTCTCTGCTTAAAGTACCTCTATATTCTGTTCCATTGTATCTTGTTCTTTAACAAGAGTAGGAACCCTCCCATGTTCCATCTTGTGAGGACAATGGAAGAAAGCAGCAAGGTCAGGAGCAAAGAGAGGAGTGTACAGTGCTGCTGAAGTTAATTAGACTGGTTCATGGTTTCTGGAACCAGTTTTCATGAAAGTATGGTTTTAGGCTTTTTTTACCTAAATATGAATATTCATAAAACATCATAAACATTCACATTTTTAAAACATATAATTTAATTTATACAATGTATTTTGGTGAATAAATTGTTAACCCTATTAACCTCAGTGCAGAGAACCCCTGCTTCAAAGTTAATATTTCTTTTTCATTCCTTGTAAATCAACATGAGAAAGCAAGTAAGATTCATCTGACTCACATGATACATCGTGATGAAGAGGGTATTTTTTTCTTGTTGGCTTCTTCTGGAACATCAATCTAATAAGACAATAAAATAAATTGTATCTTCCATTACAAGCTCATGGCAACTAACCACAATAAACTTGAAACTGGTTAAAATTATCTGTTTTTCAGATGTGTGACACTCTGTAATCCCTGGCATGCTCTGATATATGATCACATTAATGTAAATTTATGCCTGTTTTCTCATTTTTTAATCTTATGCAAACAAGGAGCAATATTTAATGGTTTGTTTTATGAAGTTGGTTTATTGTTTCTACTTGTAGCATGACTGATTGACAGAATGTGTGACTAGATGCTACTACATGTTGTTGAATTTAGATCCCAATTCTCAACTGATAATTGCTCTCAATTATTTACTAGCACAGTACACCACAATAGAGAAAACTTCTGTTTACACTTATCCCTTCTCTACTTTGGTAGCCAACTGCTCTCCAAACAAAAACATATCTCACAAACCTCACTTGAATTGGAGAAATACAACTTAAAAAGTCAATATACAGGTATATCAAACATCCAACATTCAAGTCCTTTATCACAGGAGGATTTCAATTGCATTTTTGATGTGACATGAAGGTTGATCTGTGAGATGTACAGGACTACAAGCTGAGAGGTCCTGGTGAGGAGCTTTGGGTTACAGCTCACTGTTATACCAGCCAGTTCCCATAAAATCAACAGGCATGTTTCACTGGCTTGTGTGAAGCACTGGAGGAAATCACAATGCCTTTTAGGACAAATAATCTCTGCATTGCTCTTGCTGAAGGAGCTGGTATCTGTGGTGCTCTGAAGATTCTATGGGAAGTCATAGCTATGTATTATTGTTAGATGTCCAGATCCAAACTACTTCCCAGTTCAATATTGTAAAACACATTGTAGTGTATTGTATGGAGACCTTGTATCAAGATGAAATCTGACATGAATTAACAGAAGAATTCACTCAAGTAAATTAGCCTCATGTACTGTACTCTTAAAAACAAAAAAGCTGAAACAAAAGATTTTTGTCCTCAAAGGGTAATCATCTTTTACAACTAAAATATAAATGCATCTTCCCTAGCTTTTATGAAGTTGTATCTGTCTGTGTCAATGCTGAATTTGACCCCAAATACTCACTCAACTGCTTTAACATAAAATCTTTTCTTCATTAGCTACCAACAGAAGCAAGAGCTTTTAAAAGTAACTGTTGGTCTGTGTAGAAGCAGCCAACCAATTTAGCTAACAAATCTTTCTTGTGAAAGTGAATCAAGCACGCTTCCATTACTACTAACTATGACTTTAGTTTTTATTCTTCAGCACTTCTCAGATCCTAAATTTTTTCTCCAATACCACCATTACAAACTAAACAGATGCCCTACCCTCTCTGATGTCCACCAAATCCTTGGTACTGCCCATACAGCAGCAGGGCTCATTCTGCCAGATGTGCTGGCCCAGGAAGTGTTGCCACAGACACCTCCTGTCTTTAGTGCCAAGCCACGTGCCTTCCCGGCATCCTGGTGTCACTCTGGCATTCCTCCATGTCCATATGGCTGCTGTGGACAGCCCAATGCCCTTTCCACTGTCACAAAATGGACTTCAGTCTCAGACTCAGGCTTGCCATAGGTTTGACCAAGCATTTGACTGCAGGGAAGCATACTGTATCCCTTTTGAATTAACTACCACTGGGCTCCAAAAGAGCACCTGTCTCTTGCCCTCTGCTCACTGTCAAGTGTCACATTGAGGAACAGGATTGCTTTAAGCTGCTCATTTGCAACAACACAATCTCCTTGCGCTGTGCCAGCACAACCATTTGTGCAGCCACTCAGAAAACCACTTAGGCAAATTGATCCTGTTGGAAAAAACAGTATTCTAGGAAGGAAAAAACCCAACATGGTTTAAAATTGCTACTCTGACCTAGTTCATTACATGGCTAAAAAAGTGGTGATTCCAGCAAAGTTCAAGGGATAAGAAAATGACAGAAGATGGGGAACTGGGGGAAGGCACAAAAATCAACCATCTTTTACTGAGTGTTGATTCTGACATGCAGCTGTCAAAAAATAATCTGCTTTGAGGACCCTGAGAAACTATGCATGTTTCCTAAGATAATCTTGTAAGGGCAATGATTTTCTCACTTGGCTTTATATTGACAGCAAATTATTCCCTGTAACACAAGCTGGTTGTGCCAAATCAAGCATCTTTCTAATACCACACAAACAAGTTGATGAGTCTTGTGTGCTGTCAGTGGGATAAGAGATTATCTAACCACATAATGGACTTAAACACACATGAGCCTTAGTAAAATAGAACCAGAAAACAAATGCAACAGGATCTTATGTAGCAATGTATACAAATTGTATATATACATACAACCACTTTAACAAAGGTGGCAGGAAATATCCCTGTGCGATTCCCACATTTTCCTCTGTACCACTCAGAATCAATTTTCTCCAAAAGACAAACAGTGTCTCCAGAATGAAGGTCCAAGTCATCAGCATGCTCTGTAAGACAACATCATTTCAGTTAACAGTACTTGTCACACTCACTAATTTTCTCTAAGTACAACCTTCTTAATACAAATACCACAGACAAAACCAGAATTAGTTTTTAAAAAGTCTTAATTTTTCCCTGATAAATCAATTAGCTTTAACTGAAAGACTGACCCATCTAGAGCTAAACCCACAAATTTGAACAACTCTATGTGCAGACCTTGCAGGCTGAGCTTCCACACAATTTTTAAGCTCTAATTTATAAAAATAATTCCATTTTAAAGTATTTTAGTAAAATATTCTCCAGAATATTCACATTTACTTACCTGCAGGAAAATCATGCAGGACTACAGCATGAGGTGTACTTGTGTCAGAAACTTTTGGAGGGTGGTTTGAATCCTGACAACAACAAATAAATCCAAGTAGTTTATAAATCATGGAAGATACTAACAGATTCTCTGTTATGTACTCCTTAATTAATTTTCTGACTTTGGACACAGAGTTGTTCTGGCATTGCAGAAGGAAATGGTTATTGATCACACAACTTTGGGTCTGAATTCTGTGTGACTTTTGCCAGTGTAAACAAGAATACAACATTTCACCAAATTCTACTTTTGAGCCAGTGAAAGGAAGGGAAGGCATGCAACTTTTCCAAGTATAGAAAAAGCCTCAGCTACCTCTGTGGGCCAGAAATCCATAGCACTGATAGCAACACTCATTGCAAGGGCTGTGGACAAATGTGCACTGCTGCTTGGTACTTTGTGCCACCAGTCACTCTTCCCTGCTCGAGAGAACACTCAACCCCAACTCTCCCCCAGCACACTCAGCAAGGACACCACATATGCCAACAAACATTCCAAGAGGAGCATTATGCCTTTGCTTACACTAAGGTAACACTGAGGAGACCTGACAGTTTTGTTGTGGCATCTTCATAAAGAGAAATTTTATTCAAAATGCTGAGCCACCTTCTCTGTCCCACCCACTAGGAATTTTTAGGCTGTACTGCTGACAATGATGCTGTGTGAATTACATTCAAAGTAATTCACTGTGTACAAAAAAAAATTAACCAAAAAACCCCAATGCAGACAAAGATAAGACCTGAATTACAACAGAAAACAACCTACTACATAGAAATCTATTTCAGCTATATAGGCTTTTGATAATAGACAAAAAGGCTGCTCATTGCTATAATTTCCACTAGCTATTTAATATTAATAGGGTCAAGCCCTAAAACCAAGTCAAGATCTGTAGAAGCAGAGAGAAGAAAATACTGTCAAGTCTGTATGTCAAAGCCAATTCGCTGATGTATCGTGTACAGCACTTCATAAAGTCTCGCTTATCTTTTGCTCAATTCTCAGATACTCAGCCAAGGGAGTGATTATTTTCCTATGAGATGGAGGAACTTTACCAGTTTCCTCTCCCTTTTGGCACTCCAAGGAATTACTCTTGCTCTGTTCCATAAGCTGAATATCCCTGTGCTATGAGGCAAATCACTGTTACTGGGTTTTGTTCTGGCAGTTGTTTTGTTTTGATTACAGAAACACAAGGATTTAGTAAATCACTACTACATGTCTCAGTGTAACCTCTGAAGACTAAAACATTTGATACTTTACTGCAACAGGAGTCCTGTTCATTGAGTTTTTAAGGCAGAAGAAAAAAGCACTGTACCTTACAGGACAGCTCTCCAGTGTTCCTGGGAAGACAATCTTCCTTGGCAACTCCATGAGGCACAGGCAGCTTGAAGAGAAACAGAGGCAAATGGAAAAGTTTTTTTTTTTCAGTTCTAAGCACCCTAAATTTTGACTTCAAGTGATAACAGTCAGATGACTGAACTATTTAAACCACCCACTACAGGTAATTAAGAGACCAGTGGAAGAGGACAGGTTCCTTTGGAAGGCATTCAGAACAGACTACTGGTGATATGAACTGCCACTCTGAGAAACTCGGGTGGTGTCACCCCCTCTGAAAGTGTCTTAGACACCTAACTGGTATCACACCAAAAAGACATTCTGATGCAGAAACATATTCATTTGTCATGGAGAGCACTAGAAAAACACCCTGGGAGGAATTTCCATTGACAGTAAGACTTTGGGGCAGGGAATTACTACTGATCTTCTACAGAAAAAAATCTGATACACAAAACTCTAAATGCAAAAGTGAAAGATCAAAAAGGTGGCAACAGAAAGTTTACACCTCATGCTGATGGAATGTTGATGCTGTTCATGCTATGGCTGTGTGGCTGCTTTTTTTTGTCAACAGCACCAGTTCAAGCAGCCACTAGCTCTATTACTGACCAATTTCAAGTTTCTGGGGAAAGACTTTCTTTGGTTTTATTTGCAGTGCTGATCCATTTGTATTTAAAATTCCCTAATAACACATAAAATACCAAAACCATTTTTATAATGAAAACGGATGGCATCAATAGGATGAAAATGTAAGATTAGCAATGTTACATTTCTCACTCTTTGCAATCTTGATTAAATAAGGTCAACTACTTTGTAAGTTCCAATGCTTCCCCAATTTCCCTAAGCATTTTGATATGTATGGTTGAACCAATATACAAATGCAATTATTCAGCATAATCTCACTGAAAGAGAATTCAGAACCAGTGACTGAAAAAAGAACCCCCAAGCCCCAAGAGCTATGCATTAAAGATAATATAATTACATGTATACACAAAAATACACCACACATATCTATACTTTACATGTATTTATTGCTTTCTCCAGTATTGCCTTACAGAACTTATTACTATTTATCTACTAGCATCTTCTAGGGAAGATCATGCTGATAGATGCATTTTGAAGGCCACATAATACTAACCTACTTCAACAGGTTTAACTACATTTTTTTCTGTTTCAACCAGCACTGTTTTATAAAAACAATGTACTCAGATAGAATATCTCAATTCTCACCATGTATTTATTGTAGAGAGGATGACCTGGTTTAGGTCTAGGAGGTAATGCTGGATCTGGAGTTTTAAAGACTGCACTTTTTGCTCTCTTGGGTCCCAACCTGGACTTGTTTTTTTTATCAGAAGCGATGTCAGAACTAGATCGCGAGAGAACATCCTTCTGGGAGGAGGTCTTGGCTGCAGAGAATTTTGGTGGAGGTGGCCTTCCAGGAACACTTTTAGGTGGGGGAGGTCGAGCAGGTATAATTTTTCCATCCACAGGCCTAAAGAATTGTGCAAACCATTAGGGAAATATGCATATTAATAAGCCTGCCACTTCATCCTGGATACATAGTGTGCAGTAAGGAAACAAGATTTGTGATGACCTGGGCTGTACAGTGTGTAGTGTCTGATGCTTTCCAGGAATACATTAATTCTTCAGATACTGATTGGGACCAGATGATCAAGTCCTTAGGCAGATCCTTTGACTACATATTTCCAAGTCTGCTCACCAACAACCTGCCAGCTTTCTGGGGAGCCCACTAAATAAGCAGGATTTGTTTCAGCAATCCACTTCTAGAAAGAGCTTTCTTTGTAGCTGCTGCAGGATGAAGTTCTGCCATTGGAGAGCTTTTGTGAAACCTGTGTTCAGGAACCAACCTAGCTCATTCCTTGGCATGTCACTTATCTAAAGTGACTCTGATGAAACTCATGACATATCACACCACTTTGCACATTGCCACCAATAGCAGAATTTACCATTTTTCATGCAACAAATGTCTACCACAGACAGAAAACACTGGTGAAAACACTCAAGTCCTCTGGCAATGCTGGAGGTTCCACACTCCTATAAGCAGATGAGCAGTTTAGAAATCAAAATAAGAGACTAGCAAGTGACAGTAGTAATATTTACTAGCAATTAACATTACTAGTAACATTTCAAAAATACAGCATCATTTGATTGTTACTGGGATATCTTCAACCAGTTACTGCAAGTTTCTGCTACAACTGTTTCTCTTTTTTTCATATAATGTAATTCAACATAATTATTTGCTCACATGCAATCCTCATGGGTCTGCAAAAATTATCAACCCCAACAAGTGTGCATTGGTGGATCCTTGAAGTATCATTCTAACACATTTTGTGAGTGCCACCCATCACTTGAGAAGATACTAGTGCTCTACTAATGCTCCTGATAAAAGTTCTCTGTTACTATTTGAGTATGGAACAATTTTTAAATTTAGAAAAAAATTTCCACTTCTCTCATCATCCATCTCCCTTTTCTTGGCCTCATATTAAACTAAGCATTTTTAATATTCACAAAAGGGGAATTCCAAGTTAAACTGCTTTAAATCTGTAAACAGACCAACCCACTCATTTTTAAAGCAACTTAACTAAACAGGAAGATCCTAACAAGCAATTCAGTGAATTATTACTGCTTACTTAAAAAAAAAAAATTAAAAATCCATTTGAGTAGAAGAGTGAAAGGACAAAATATTGACTGCAGTCCCAGAGACCCTCATAAGAATCAGGAATGTTATGCTAAACGGAATGTGGGGAAGGAACAAGCCAGTAAGGAGCAATAATTGTGGCACATCCACATTCTTTCCTGTTAATTAATACTTATTATTATTGATAGACTCTTTTCAATAACAGAAAGATTCTCTTGTCCTAACAAAACAGAGCAAACTCTTGTGTTTAAACTCAGATTTAGAATGCAAACACCCAGAGTGGGCTGGCTAGTCAATGCCAGATCTCCATCCACTGTGTCTTTGGCATTGATGGACATGAATTAAAGGCTGGTCCAGAAACTTTTGCTCTTGCAGACATTCCTTCTTTTTGGTTCACAAGAATAAAAATCCCAAGGTTATCATTGATCCTGCACCTGCATTTTAAGTCCAAAGTGCATAGACTAGCCAGTGCTTCTGGGAAGCTGTTGGCCCAGCATCTGCCTTTTTCAGGGTGGCATCATCTGCCACCTCCATTCCTTCACCACCCAAACACCAGGACAAGTGCAAGTGCTGTGGGTGAAAAGGTTAAAGATTCAGAAAGGAATGACTGTCAGCAGCCACTGTACATTAGCTGAAAAGTCAAACAGCTGCTCTCCTATAATCTCCTTGCTCATACCATAGTGTACAAACAAGTATTAAACAGCTACCAACTTGGTCCTGCCTATTTATTAGTGAGCATAGTGCCCAGCCAAGACTATTGAGCTATGGCTGGAGTCAGTAGTGTCTACACTGAGACTAACTATGCAAATTTATTTAGAAACAGCACTTTTAAGGGCTTTTGGAGAGCCACACTCACCTTGGGGGTAGTAGAGGTTCTAGCTGAGGCACTCCAGCCTGTTCTGAGTGATCCAACTCCTACAAGCATTCAAAAGAAAAATGACATTTTTTAAGCCTAAGGAAAATAAAAAAATCTTGCTTCAATGATATAGTTCTTATATTAAATTATATCCTATGGACATGAAAAACAAGAGTTTCTGGAGGTCTGGGAGTAAAGTAGTAAGAATTATGGTGTGATTCTGCAATTTTAAAGTTTTGTTGAACATGGAGAAAAATATGGAGGGCAAATAACCTGATTTACCACCTGAAACACAGCTTCAATTGTGCATTAAGTATGACCCAGCCCATGCTTTCCTACTACATGGCAGTAAGGATTTAAGAGCCAATTCCAGGAAAGTCATACAAATGTACAATTACACTGCCCACAGGAATTTCCATTATCAACTTTGATTTAACTTCAACACATGGAACACTTTGAACAGGATTAAAGCAGAAAACATGACATTAATGCAACTCGCACAGAACAGCAACCCTTGCAAACAACATTAGCTCCCATTAAAGAAGGCACCAAAATATGTTTGCTAAAGATCTAACAGACAAATCCCAGTCAATCTTGCTTTGGCAGATTAAGGCATCACTCCTCCCAGCTGCCCATGCTGGCCCTGCCAGAGATTACCACTGTACAGCAGTCAGAGAGGAGGACATGTGCCATGTCTGAAGGGCTTGGACCACAGTGATGGATTAACAAGTGACCATCCTTACTGCCTCCTGCTGCTCCTTTTCATCCCAGTGCCAGAAAGTTCTGCCAGCTCTGTGGAAGAAGCACAGCTGCTTCTGGAACAGCATCATAAAACAGAGTGCTGAATCTGGGTTCAAAAGAACCCTTTCTGAGCCAGTACTTCTGAATAGGTCTGAACAGTCTTGTTTACTTAATTAGGTGCTTGAATGTGCTTGAAACTCAAACGGTTTCTGTGATTCTTCCTATCTAGAAAACAACCAGATATATTTTGTGACAAAATCTGACCCTTGATTGAATCCCCAAATTATTGTTCTGATTAAATTACCCTATTAGAAAGAAAACAACCTGCCACTTTCAGATGAGGATGTTATCCTCACATCAAAAATCTTCCTCTTCTGTGTGAAAAGGAACAAATCTGTGCCAACTGCTGCTTATGGTCAACAATTTTTGCTGTTGCTGTTTAATCACTTCCACTTACAAACAATACTAGTTTTAAAAGCATAGCTCTTACCTTTCCAAAGATAGGATTTCAATGTTCCAGCAGATTCAATACAATCTTTTTTAAAAAAAAATCCTCTGAAGCTTATACGTGCCTGTCACAATAACCTGGATGACACTGTAGAAGTTTTGGAGTTCCACTGCATAAAATGTCATTTTATGTCTTGTTTCGTAAATTATTTTTTTCAGCATTATCCAGAAAAGGTGGAACCTCTCTGAACAGCCTTTTTAATGACAACATTTTAATACCCTTTATCTTAATAGCAGAGGTAGCTACAAAGGCATTTGTTGGCAGCATCCATCTAGTAAGGGCCTTTAATTTGATTTGATCTTTTTACTGCCTGTGGCTTTCACAAGATTCTCTGCCATTCTTATAATCAGAAAACTCAATATCCAAAAAATATTTGGAAATTTTACTGTCATTTTCTAGTTTATTCTACTTCCCTTTTGAAAATCTGTGCCAAATGTCATTTAGCTACAACGCCTACCATTACTATGTATGTGCCCTGGAGCAAGGAGCAGAGCCCTGCCCAAATAGGTGGTTCTACTCAGCAGAAACAATTAGAAGGAAAGAGCTGAAAAAAAAGCAAGCTTCATTCTTCTACAGAAAGGTTTCCTCTGCCTGAAAATTAGACACCAAGAGAAACTGTGTGCATGAAAGTAAAAAAAACACATTTGTAAAGCACTTTGACAATGTTTCACCACGTAAATCCCATGGGACTTTGAGCCACTTTGCAATGCTATTGACACTCAGTTGTAGAATACTGTGATTCCAGATGATGAATACAGAAAACTGAAAATACATGTGATCAAAGCTTAGTAAAAATCACCAGATTGTTTAAAAAAAATGACAGCAGTCTAAATTACCTAATTAATTAGATAACAGGATTAAAAGAAAAAAGCCTTATATTTTTGAGTAGCTGTTTTCATCTTCCGGTCCATTTACAAATGCTTGAGGATCACAAGAGATCTTTTAACCAAAACAGACAAAGCTGTAATACAGGAAAACAGTTCTAACTTACCCCTTTTTTCACTAGGTCACCACTGCTGGGTTTTCCCACTGTGATATTGGATGTGTTCCCAATAGGCTTTTCAGCAGGAAGTGGTGGAGGGCTATGTGGGTTGTCATTTAAAGCTGTAAAAAACCAAAAAAAAAATCCCAAATTAAAGTCTAATTAATACTCTCCTCATGTGGATCAACAATGGGCAAAGGTATCCACCTTTGTTTGGGACATTTTTAGCGTGAATGCAACGTCCTTCCTCAAAGCTGGAGCAGCCAAAGGGAAGAACCACTTAAAAAGCAGGGAAGAGAAAAGGGACATGAGGGGAACATTGTAACTCTGAGGTTGAATTCAGGAATACTTTTCATCCTGCATAATGGATCTTCACTTTCCACTAAGGACACCAGCAAGTAATTTCAGAATTTCAGGGTTTCAGCTGCAATATTTGGCGATACAATATTAGATGAGTAGAAGAGTTTCTACCCCTTGGAATGTCAGATTCATTACTGGATACTCTGAAACGCCATCGCCACATTTCTAAACTGGCTCACTTTTTTTTTCAGCTGTCAGCTCCTGGAATATCCTTCAGGCTGGAAAACAGCTGAGGGTTATTTCAAGCAACCCTGAAAGATCAGGAGACTTGGATGGAAGAATCTCCAGAAAGGTAAAGGCAAGAAAACAAATTATTGCCTGCTACAAAATTAATGATGACAGAATACAGAGACGGAAGTTCCCAGGTAGTCTTTAAGGAGAAAATCAAGTGTAGGACATGGAAGAGGAAATACTACAGATCTTACTAGGGAAGAGTGATGATGTCCTCATGCTCAATAAAGAATAGAAAAAACCCTTCTAAATATGACATTTGCTTTCAATGTCTCTGCCATTGAAACCTGGGAAGCACTTGGACAGGTTTTGCCAGCATATTTACTAAACGTTTTGTCTTTATATATTGGAACCATGTCATCTATTTTACAATCTGTTTGTATATCAAGAAAATTAATTTCATACAAAAACACTTAAGCTCTTCTGACTACTTCCAGCTAAACTTAAAGTTACATAAGAATATGTGTAGACAGCCTGAGCACTCATAGACTGATGACCAAAAAAAAAAAAAAAAAAAAAAAAAAAAAAAAAAAAAAGAAGAGATGCTACTCAAAACAAAACCTTCAGTTGCTCATTTCAAGAAAATTACTCTCAACAAAGAAACAACACATAGGAAGGAGCAGTGTTGTTTATTTTCAACACCTTTGTTGCATTACTATTATGTAAAACACTGCTGTGAAGTTTAAAAATGGATCAGCTCAATTCTTAGGAGAAGCTCAAAGTTACTTGTGGCAGCAGCTCTCTGGCCACAGAGAGCAACACACAACTTTCCCAGAAAGGCCTGGGTAAGTTATGTGTTGCTCTCTGTGGCCAGAGAGCTGCTGCCACAGTTACTGTGCTGGCAGTGACCAGGCATGGGGGAAAAAACTTGGGAAGTCCATCACTTTTCTAAGGTACTGCGATGGATGTAAAGTACAAACAATACCTGGCAGTAATTCCAAAAGAAATCTTCTCTTATCATGTCCTACTGATACAAAAAGCATGGGACATTTATTTACCAATTCAAATCTTGCTACATACACAGATGGCCTAATTTCCTCTCCCTTATTCTTTTAAAGGTCAGAATTAGAGGAACTAGAGAAACAAAATTTAAAAAAATCCCCAAGAATTAGAAGGCAGGTGTTATTTTCAGTGTTTTCTAAGTGAAATAACTGAAGTGGAATTTTAATGTTTGCTTTCTAACCGCATCTCAACAAAAATGCTAATTGAAAACTTCCCTGGAGTTCAAATTCTTAAGCAGCTCTGTCCCCTTTTTGGTAGTGCTGGGTGGGCTGCTTTGGGGGTATTTTAAAAATATGTGTTATTTTGTTTTGTTTGTTTACTGGGGTTTTTCTTTTCAGTTTTTGCTGATTCCTGACAGAATTTATCTCTTCCATAAACAAGAGGGAAAAAGACTCCCCTGTACTGAGATTACGTGACCCCTTTACAATGTAAATCCTACTATTTCCATTTATACCTTGACCCAGTTGTACCGTTCTCCTCTTTTAACAGGTTATATTTCTGCAGCAGCTCCTATTTGACAAAAGGCTACTCTGCTTTCTCAGAATATGCTTCTGTTCCTCCCTATCCCATTAATCTTCCAACCACTGATTCCCATAAGGCAGGCAGTCCTTCACAACCTCCTGCTGTTTGTAGCAAAGTACAGGACCGGCAGTCCTTTGTGGAAATTTCAATTACCACTAGAGAGCAGCAAGGGACCAGTTATCTACAAGTTCAAAAGGGAATACATCTCAAAAAAAAAATTCTGGTAGTTGGTTGCCTTTTTGTTTCATTTTATTTTAACTTGTAATTAAAATTTCCTTTCTAGAGAAGAATTATGTCATGGTTTCTTTAGAGCAGTTCATAAACATTCTTCCAATTGAAAAAACCTTTTCTTTTTAATCAGGTATTAACAGAAAGACTTTTCCTCACAGCTTTATCTTCAGTCTTCTCTCCATTTTTAATCATTTCCACTGCATTTCTCACATATGCAGGGGAAAAGAAAATTTAGTATTTTAACAGTGGGTTGGTGATGGGGGGAGATTGGAAATAATGAGTAACACTCTTTGGAGAAATACCACCTGGCCATACAGTTACTACAAGTTGACTATACACCTAATAAATGTGGCAAAGCATGATTTTGAAACACGAGTTTTAAGAGCTATCTTTTGACATTTTTCCCTAAGCTCTGAGGATCAATGATAAGGCCAAACAGAATTCTGCATGTATGCACTCCAGCATACAAAGACCAGCATAAAGACCTTGTGGCTCTCTGATAAATTTCCACTCTTAGACACTGTCAGTGTCATTTGTAAAGCTGTAACGGATTAGAGGTGGCAGGCTTTAGGAATACAGTAACTCTCAGAAAACTATAGTCAAGACCCTGACAAAAAATTGAACACATAAGGTTTTTGCATCCCTGTTCTCACATGCCTTTTTTATTCCCTCAAACTGCTCCCTAAACATTCTTGCTTAAATGGCCACAGATTTCAAAACTAGCAAGTATCAAACAAACTTTTTGATTTGAACTATGAAAACTATGCTAAACATCCCAACCAAGTTGCATGTGAAGGAAAGTTTAATGCACCAATGTTTTTCCTTTGACAAGGAAGCCTGGGAGCAGCACTAAACCTCAGCTAAGGTCAGCACCAAAGTCAGTCTGGCCAAAGGTTCAGCTCCAGAATATGGTTTAGCAGAGAAAACAAGCTTGCTTCTGCTGCAAGGGTCTCCTCCAAGTCTTCCTTTCTAGCCTTTAGATCTGCCCCTTACATACAGTTTCACCTCTGAGATGCACTGGCTCCACCAGGTGTGAGAGACATCAAACTCAAGGGAGGGAGCCCACTGAGGCAGCTGGGCAGCAGGGAGAGTGGAACACGATGCTCATCTACCTCTGCCTCCCACCACAGCCCTTAGGCTGGCTCCTCTGTCTTGTCAAACCATACCATGGGATTCCTTTGGCAGCTGATATTAGCTACTAAACAGCAAATCAGTTAAGCCCCAACTGAAATGGCTTTCTAACACATTTCTCAGGCATTTGGGACAAGAACTTACGTTTCCCGGGTTTAGCTGGGATTCGGATTACAGTGGGTTTCCGAGCTAAAGCTGGTTGAGCTGTCTGTTCCTTGGCAGGTTCATTTTTGGTAAGGAACTGAAACGGATCTACAAGGAGGAAAAAAACCCCAACATCTTTAATACTTATTTACTGAACACAAATCTTACTAAATATTGCTTTCATTATTAAAGATATTTATATTTCACATTCAATACAGTAATAAAAAAAGATAGATCAGGCTGATGCAACTAGCATCCCCAGCTCTTTGTAAGTAACAGGTCTTCTTTGTACATCTGCTTTTATAGTTGACTTTACATAAACATGCTCCAGATACCTTCTGAGATTATATGAGCCACTAAACAAGAGGAACTGCATTGCTTGGTAATAGGGACCTGAAATCAGAATGGCTTTAGGGAAATGTTTACAAAGCACTTGATCTAATGCTCTGACATAGCTGTGAACACATTCACTGAAAGTTTTAATCAATACAATCTTGTCAAAGCCAAACAATCAGCACCGCAGCAGATAAAATACCTACTGAAACATACAAAACATTTAAATACTACTGATTACAAAATGTCCTTGCTGTAGAACAACTATTTCTTTTGGAAATTCTGCATAATTTTGTTGGTTATAAACCTGGTGACATGGGGGGAACTGGTTCACACCAAGGTCTGGGAGTTGTGCCTGAGCTCTGTCCTTGCCTATATCACTCATTCCTCTACAAGCCTGTCCAAGCATTCCACTGGTAAGACAGAAGCAATGTTTCCCATGCTTCATTACCTTAAACACTGGTCTCTTATTAACAGGCATGGGAACATAGGCGCATGTAGAAGGCAGCTGTAAAAATACTAGTACATAAATAAAGACCAAATTAATGTGTTCTTTCTCAAGTACACCTTCATGTCAAAGAGCAATACTTCTTTCTTCTTAACAACTGCTACTTCTTTCTCTGACATTATCAAATTTTGCAGTAAAATGGCAATGCTTAACAGCATCATAAAAATGTACAGTAGAAACTGGAGAAGGACTCTGGGTGATAAATATGACACATATTCATAGCCACCACAACCAAGTCTGATCTCTTCTGCTGGCCTTTTCAGAAGTGTAGCTCAATGGGATGTTATTTATGGAGTGTCATAGCCTAAGAGAGGAAATATGCAGGGCATGTCTTTGAATTCCTCATGACTTTAATAAAAGCATACCCTTTCCCAAAACTACTGTAACACTTCCTGATAAAGTTGGAAAAATCTGTATTTGATAAAATTTTATCTCCAACACTTAAAAAAAACAGTTATGTCATATGAATTCATGATTTCTTATGGACCATTTTGAACAATCCAATCCAATTAGAGCAAGACACTATACATCTGTGCCTGGCAATTCATGTAAGACTGAAGAAAGTCCAGAAATGCAGTATTTATTTATGAACAACCTCACGCCCTCCCACATGCACACGACTCAGTGGCCACAGCTCCCCCTTGCCGGTGCATCTGCCATCAGCCCCCTCTGGCAGTGCCCCCAGCTCCTGCTGCCAGCGTGCAGCTGTCTCAACAGCAGGGACAACATGCCACAGGGCCCAAGCATGCTCACCCTGCTCAGGTGTTCACCTCCCACCAGTCCCTTGCTTAAGGCTTTCTTCACAGGCAGATCCATCCCGTGTGGCTATGCTGTGTGGATTTGTGCCATGGCCTCTCTTAAAGCCAACCTGTCTACAGGTTCTCCAGAAACCCACCCAGGTACCTTCAGATCACATTTTAATCAGGAATCAAGCAAATCAATTCCTTCTGCCAGGCTGCTTGTACAACAGCTAGGAGTGTACACTTCAGGTACAAAGGATCATGACAGGTCAACAATTTGTCTACAGATAAATGCATACAGGCTGCAGTTAAAAATAAACTGTTACCATCTAGACAAAAGATGGTTCCATCACACTGTGCCCAAAGATTTCCACTGCATCTGGAAATTAGGTACAGGCAACCCACAATGCTTTGGAATGTAAGGGTGAAACAACATTTTGTTCTAGTTATGGATTAGCACATGAGGGTAGTAGACAGTTTAGGTCTCTTCAGTGAAAGCTGCATCACAGCAAGAGTTTTTGCAGAGGACTTGCAAACACAGACTACAAGTGGGGTAGAAGCATTCTGGAAGTACAGTCATTACAAGGAATCAAAATCCCATCATTGGAGCAAGTCTGCAATATTCTTTTACTCTTTTATACTTCCATCTGCTAGCTACAATGCTAACACCTGAATTGGATTTAAAAGACCTGAAGATTTATCAAACCTTATCTTTTGTGCTGGTGTTCAGAGTGACTTTAAGTGCAGCTGAAAAAAAACCCCTGAAACTGGGCTCTTTTAGTTATCTAGCAACTCTCCATCAGACTTGAGGAGTGACCCTGGTGAGGCAGCAAGGTCTCAAAGCTGCATCTGCCTACAGGGAAGCTGGAGACACAGGACGAGTGGAGGAAAGGTGAGCAGGGCTAAGTCATGGGCTCCTTGACACAGCAGGACCATAAGGAACACTCTGGCACACAGAGCACCTCTCAGGGTAAGATTCTGCACAGGTGAAGGAAGTTCTGCATGAAAAACGAGGAAACAATTTTCCAAAGCCTCCATCTTATGAAAATACAGAAACTGAGAAACCAAGTAGAACTGCTCTAAATATCCCAAACAATCACAGTTCTGTAGTCTTCTAAGTTTTAAAGGAGATTTAAAATTGTAAAAATTTTAAAATTGTAAGAAAAAAAAAAGGTAAAAAATTGCTTTTTGTCAGCTGTTAATCACTGCTATGCATAGAAACAGTTTTCTTGACCATTCAGCAGTTGGCAGAGGTCTCTACATCAATACATCTGACAATTTTTAAGTCTGAGAAAAGCAATTTCTAAGGCTGAGAAAACCATTTGATGAACATTAGTTTTCCACTCATTATCTTATGTTCAATTATACTGTTGTCACCTCATAATTAGTTTAAAACTCATTACCTTGTTTGTGTTATTCCATTCCCCAGTGCTGGGCTTGCAGAAGAAATTGGCTGAGAAAATGACTGTGCTGCTTTGTGCAATGGGACTGACAACATATCAAATTTTTATGTTGTTTAACAACAATTGGGCATCGTTTGAGCATAATTCATGGAGGTGTGAAAACAGAATTGTTAATGTACTCATTTAAAGCTTCTCAGCTCAAGGAAATTAATCTGCAAGTAATTTTTCATAAGACATATCAACAGACTTCTATTGATTTTTTTATTAAAGTTTTACAACAATGCTTAAAATCTGTGGCTTCCTTAGTTTCATTTTTCTAGTTTCTATTTCAAAGGGTTATGTGATAACGTATATTACTGTGCTTGTTTGCAGGAAAGACAAATGCAAGCTGTGTATTCAAATAAACCATACATAATCTCCTTTCTTTTAACAGTTTTGGAGAAACAGCCTTCTACCCTCACTGACATACACCACCCTTGTTTAAAATTAAAAATGAGGTTACAGAAGAAGCAGTAGGTTTTGCCCATGCAACAAGGACAGATGGGTATCTTCCTGAAATATTTACTGGTAGTCTTTAAGTGAGAGGTAGTAAGATGGTAATAGATACCTCAGCAGCAATAAGGGGAATCTCCAAACAAACAGTAAGTGGAAGGCTAAAAGCCCAGATAATACTATCTGTTGTTAAGATGCTCAGTCCTGCAAGAAGTACTCAGTACACATGAGAACAATGGAGTAGGTGTGGATGCCGGTATTACACTCGTCACTACAGAAGTAGGCAACTGTGTCTACTTTCAAGGTTTAATTTAAAAACCTAAATCAGCTGTTAAAAGGCAAAACTCCCACATTCCCTTCACACAGAACAGTATTGTCACCAGAGTCTTCCAGGAACAGACCTCATCAACAAATGGTTTTATTAAAACCTAGCCCCGTGAAAGCATCCTGGTGGTTTATGGAAGCATAACCAACCCATACTTGGGGAAAGATTCTCACCAACAGGCCCCTCCTAGTAATATAGCCAGAGATTCAATGGAGACCCTCAAAAAATGGGGTTCATGCTCAAGGAACACTGTGAAATGTCACAATTCAAAGTCTGATGTTCACTGAGACATTTTAAATCTCAACCTATTTACAATGATAAAGAAATGTATTAGACAGATATGGTATCTGAATTCCAGCATCAGTGATTTTACTGATCTGCTTTCCACAGTATTTTTCATCAAGCAAATTAACAGTTCACTGTTTTCAGAAATGGATTTCTGACACAGAGAGAATAATATGGACTACACCACCTTTCACAAAATATGCAATTTGCAGCTCCCTCTGCATGGAACATTGTCATGATCTGGTCATGACTAACATTCTAGAGACTGGAAAATTAAAGAGACAATGGGACACAGATTCTTTCAGCATCTCATCTGTGAATAACCTGAAAGTAAGTCCAGGTGACACTCAGGCTTCTTGGTATTCTCTTAATGCTAGGAGACTAGACCAGCTCATTCAAATAAAAGGAATGCAGTATCATTTGGGAGGAGACTTAGTACTGCTTCAGACTTAAACTGGAGAAGAGGCAAGCAAATCTGCTTTGCAGAAAGAGCCTAGCTATCAGGGTGACAAAGTGCACAAAGTCAAAGAATTACAGAATTTTGTATTCTCTGTAAAGTACAGAAAAAATTTGCCGAGACATGCCACAGAAGATTTGACTTAAATGCACTTGCTGAAAATTTAAGCTGTCCTTAACTGAGCAATGAAATCTCATCCATGTAGTCAGAAAGCTGGAGAGCAGATAAAATCTACTACTAGTATAGCAAAGCTTCTTGGACTTTTTTAACACTTAATGGCAATAAAAGCATTCACAGGGTAGAAAATGACACACATACTACTTGTACATATAGAGAGATATAGATGGATCTTTTCCAAGCTTTCAGCACTTCCCTCTGGAAGTGTGGGAATGCCCACACTTTGCAACTGTGTATATTTAAAAGCATAACCATTTGTAAGTTGTTCATCTGTACTAGTAAAGGCAATGGAAATAACACTGCCTTTGGCACAAAAATACCGCACAGATCAGCACGAGCTGTTATGGGAGAGTTTGGAGGCTACTCCTCCATCATGGATCTACTTTGCTAGCTGAAGACTAGGATAGTTCATATTCCAAGAGCCTTCAGGAGGTCTCTAATCAAACCTCCTGCCCACAACAGGTCAGCTGTGAGGGCATGTTGCTAGAAAATGGTTGTGTAACCTGGTTTGACTTCAAAAATTAGACACTGGAGGGTATTTGGACATACAATGGGGGACCAGGAAATTATATCCCCAAATTGCCCTCAAGATGAAGAAACACAGTCTTGTCCATTCTTGCCAGGTGAATGAATGATTTTTTATTGCCAAGAGATTTAAGTGCCCCAAAACAGGCAAAACAGGCAAGCTGGAAATTTCCAAAGCAGGTAATGGAAAGCAGTCAGACATACAAAATCTTTTTTTTTTTTTTAATTGAAAATGTGAAGGACAAGGTAATTTATAATGTTGCTTAAAATACCTATCTACTCTCTTGCAAGAATCTCACATGCTTTCAGCAAAAAAATAAGTTTTTTAAATAATTTTCTTTTAAATAAGCATTTTGTTGTTCTTTGACAAACTTTATGAACAAAGGATATCTGCATTTTAAATATTGTAAAATAAGTAGATTTAATTATCAGAGAAGACAGATATTATTAAGAACATTATTACTTGTGTGTTACTTCACAGCATCTATAGACCTGGAACTCAAACCAAATTATTTTGCAATTGACAACCTAAAGGGCTACTCATCTATTACGTAGCTATGATTTAAAAACCTTATTTGTTTCCTGGGCATAGATATAAGGCCCTCTCCCGTGCCAGCTTTCAAGGTCCTTGAAGGCTCTAATTTATATCCACTACGCAAGCATCTGTGGTGACTGAAGAGTTAATGGATGCTTGTTATCACTTTTCCTGGAGGCTGTCAACCTTGCAGCAGAACCAACAGGACACAGCACAGCCCCCAATCTCCAACAGCAGCCTGTCCTCAGGTAAAACTGTTTTTACAGGGTTTTATGCCAAAGAGCAGATTAAAATGGATGAGACAGCTCATTCTTTTCTGGGGTGATAATTTGTCAGTAAGTAAAAAAGGAGACAGGTGTCTTGAAAATAACCACAATAAGTGTCATCAAAAACACTGCTGAACCTTAAGAAAAGCTGCATTATTTTGATGATATGTCTGGATTAATCTACCAGTTAGAAGTATTTCCATTTTTTCTTTTTTTTTTTCTTTTTTTCTTTTCCATCCTGAGGAAGCAATTAAAATCAAGCAGCTGGGCAATATCCTCACAGCAGACAAATCTGGAGTTACTCAAGCAGCAGTTTTTCTGAATTGTCTATAATGTCACACAAATGCCACCATTCATGCACAAGATGCAACAATACATATAAATGAATAGCAGCATTGCTTTAGTTGGATATTTTTTCTCAGCAGAGACAGAAATGAACCTTTATACTATGATAAAGTAGTTAGATAGATAAGACAATTAAGAAATGTAGTAGTTCTACTACTGTTGGACCTGAACATAATGAAGATATCAAAATGAGAGCTGTCTCCTGCTGGCAAGGTAAGGCACTCTCTGAACTACTTTTTAAAGCATCTGGTTTAAATTGAGTTCTGCTATGTCAGGCACAGTGCAATCAGCTGTTCCAGAGAGAAGGAAGAAGAGAGAAGAAGAGCTCCTCACATGCAAAAAGGAATAAAAACATTGCAGCAATATCACCTCCAAGTTTTAAATTAAATGTGCTCTAAATGCACCATTACCTGATCTTTGTCCAACACATACATTCTCATAACTTTTAGCAAGCAGGCACACTATATGCTTTGACACAGCAACTAATACAAGTTACAGGTAAAAATCATGAGTCTTCTGAAGCTGCGAAATGCACACAGTTAAACTTGCACTAGGATTTAATTTCCAAGCCTTTGTAAAAATGGATAAGTGAGAATTGAGCCTACCTGATAGATTACCAAAACTTTTAACCACGAGGAACTGCACAAGTTTCTGTTATCAGCCATAAAAGAAATGCAGAAGTAATCCAGATGATCCAAAATACCACAACTATCATCAAAGCATTAGAACCAAAAGGTGTAGACTCCCAAACAGATGCCTTCACATTCTAAATGACTGACTTAAAATAGAAGCAATTTCACTAGGATACAAATGACTTTGAACATTAGCATTTGAGTCCAAAATTTTGCACTTAAAACTGTTTTGGTTGATGGCAAAGCAGTTCTACAGGTTTGTCATTCCTGACTTCTCCCTCCTAGCACTTCCCCTTGGGCCAGCATCATGAGTTGGCTGCAAGATTCTGTTACAATTCACCTCTGAATTTTGAAGTTTCCAAAGCTCCCACAGACTTCAAATCTCTGAGTGGATGCTGAAAGCTTGAAAAGAAATCTCAGTATCCAGAGTCTTTATTTGCACCAGAATGATTCCCCTCTTCATACAGGTCAGACAAGGATAAAATTATTGATGTTTGGATAAGGGTAAATTTACTCAATTAACAGCTGTGCTGCTGGAGATGCTGTCAAACATTGACAAAACTCAGGGGATTGCTTGAGGTAAACTTGAATCATTTAGCTAGTTTTAGTAGTTGAACTACCAGTTAAACACTGACATTTAGACAGGTGAAACTGAAGTGGTTTGTTGCCAACACTGTTATCTTAGCACATATACAGTATTCAAATATCTTTCACTTACTGTGGAGGTGGTAGCCTTCTGTTAGAGGAAGCTGATGTCTTACATCAGTCAACTAAACTGCTGTGGAGACTCTGAACTTTGTTTTGCCTGTCTCACCTTTTCATTCATATGCTCACTTCAGCTTCTGCCTTCTGCGCCCTCCTCATCATCCTCTGAACACTTCCCCTTCCTCCTTTCACAGCAGGAGCCAGCAGCAGTAGGGACTGATCCCTGCAGTTCTGTTTACATTGGCCTAACGCAGCTGTGCTGTACCAGCCAAAATGAAGCTCTGGTAACACTGCAATATGCAATGTAATGCTGCTCTCTGACAAACAACATGTTGGTGCTTGGATTCCAACACCACTGCATAAAAGCCTTCTTTCCTAGGGTTGCCATAACAACAAGCAGAGCACTGTCATTTTGCTAAGTAATGACAATGACAAATATCTAAGAAATGCAAAGGTCTGGGGAACTGGGTGCAAGATTAGAGCTTCTCTTCCTGCCTTCACAAAACATTTTACCATGGATTCATCTTGCAAATCCCTAAGCTGTTCCTATGGGAACATGAGAAATAGCTAGTGTTAGTGCTCTGTGTTGCCTCATTTTCAGAGAGTCAGTGTTGTTCTTGTGGATGCCCTGTCAGGACACAGCACAGTATTAGTTATCCAGGGTACAGGATATGATCTTGAGCTCAAAAATGCTAGCAAAAATCTGGAATTAGTCCTAATTTTGCAGTGTAATAAAGTGGTAATGCTGCCATACCTTTTTCTCTTTAGTAGGCAAGAAGGGATTGCAACGCAGATGACATTTTATTGAATGAATAAAATCATGGGCGGATGATTTAAGAAGTCAGGAAACTCTTATATGAATAATTCCTCTGTTAACCACCAGGATGGAAAGTATTTTCTTCTTAATTAAATGAAGAATAACACCTAGGGCACCAACCAGAAAGAGTAAGAGCAACACTCTTATCACTTCATCATGAAAGCTGTTTTTCTCAGGTGATTTTCATTTGTGATCACTCAACCTTTGATTTAATGGAAGAATTAATGTTATATATTTTTTCTAGGTTGTGGGTAAGTCTGTCTTTTAGTGTACATAGCTAAAACATGATTTTCCTTTTTACGCATTTTCAAAATGTAAATATTCTCTTTTCTTGCCTTCTACTACTTAGAACAGGTACATTTTCCTTCTATTTGCTACCTCTATTAATCAAAATAAAATGACTGAAACTACAAAAGTTTTACCCTAAATAGCTTTTTTTCTAAAACCATCCACATGTACAGTGTCTATTCCATTACTCCAGTCTCCAGACACAATGGTCATGCCTCTGTTCCCACCTAGACACCATCACCCATACATTTCCTTGACATAAGTATGAAACACCTCTCCAGTCACCCTGCACTGCTGCCTCCTTTCAGTTTTGGTGACATTTTTGCCATGTTCCTGGAATCTGTCAGCCCAAGAAAAAATGGACTTGTATCCATGTTGAAATAATCATCTCTCCTGCAGGATCTTTTGTTGCCTTTTTTTTGTTGCTCACATAAGCTCTCCTGAGAACTGTATGTCTGTACATACCGATCTTAGCAACTTAAAACTTTAAGGGAACTTTCTACATCCACCTTGGGGCTTTTATGACACTACAGAGGAGAAACAATAACAAATTAGAACTTCATCTGACAATATAATTCACGAACTGTGAAGAAATTGCATTTGTTAACCATCATTAATATTGATTTACTGTGACAACTACACAGCATCTACACCTCTCTTTTGTGAAAGTTAAGATGATAAATGATGTGTGGTGGGTTAACCCTGGCTGGATGTCAGGTGCCCCCCAAAGCTACTCTATCACTCCACTCCTCCAATGAACAGGGAGAGTAAATGTAACAAAATGCTCTTGGGTCAAGATAAGAGCAGGGAGAGATGCCTCACCAGCTGCCGTCATGGCAAAACAGATTTGACTTGGGGAAACATTACTTGACTTTATTACCAGTCAAATCAGAGAAGGGTAATGAGAAATAAATCCAAATCTTAACAACACCTATTCCCACCCCTCCCTTCTTTCCAGTTGCAGCTCCACTTGCAATTTTCTCACCTCCTCACTGAAGCAGCACAGGGGGATGAAAACAGGGGCTGTGGTCAGTTCATCACACATTGTCTCTGCCACTCCTTCCTGTTCCGAGGAGAACTTCCCACACTCTTCCCCTACTTCAGCATGGGATCCCTCCCACCCTGTTGGACATGGGGGAAGCTTCTGGCAACTTCACAGAAAAGCAACCCCTGTAGCCCCCCCAGTATCAAGCCATAGCCACAAAAATCCAACAGATAAAGCTAACAAAAAAAAAAAAAAAAAAAAAAAAAAAAAAAAAAAAAAAAAAAAAAAAAAAAAAAAAAAAAAAAAGTCATAGCCAGGTCCTTAAATGAGCATTTTGTATGACCCTCTGCTTTAAAACAGAACTCTCCCTGGATTGCAGTGGGGCTGGTGAACTAAACCAGACATAATGAATATTAAGAGGGCAAAACCCATTGCTATAAAATGTAACAACAGTCCAACACCCACCTGTGTCTTAAACTACCCAAAAACAGCATTAAAAAAATTGACCCCAATTTTCTAATAGTATCAAACAAGGTTTATGAAAGGAATGTAGCTCTAGTAATTGATCTGTCCACATGAATTAATTATTTTCTTTTATTAAAAAACCCTGAGGCTGAAACTGTGTTACAAGAATGCTGTCACATGACAAGACAAGACAGAAAGATAGGCCAGACAAAATAAGTAGGCATTGGTGAGATGGACAGACCACCCCAGGATGTTTGATCAGGAGTGTTCCTTTATGCCACAAACAACTGCTCCTTCTTCACATGACTAGGTTTCCCCTACAGAACTTGAGGCACTCACATAAATTAGTCACATTAGATGGTGAGAGATATGCTGTCCCAAGTTCCCCAAAGAGAACTGTGACACATTCTGGAGGTGACATGCAGCATATAAGATCAAGTCTTTTATCATTATTTTAGCAATCACATAATATATCCAGCAGACAAGTTCTAAGATTTATATAGCCTTGAAACCTCTTAAGTCTCAAAATCCATGTAATTTCATAGTGATCTTGACATACCAGAAAACCAGAAGTTTCTTACACACACATAAACCCCAACGAGACAGGTAGATGCAACTCACAGAGGGTACACCTGCAAAGAATAACCATAGTGACAGTTTAAATTTTTTTTCTTCTTACCTGCTGCTGCTTCAGAACTGATGCTATCTTTAACTACACAAGCTGGACTTAGGGGCAAAACATCATCATCAAAACTGATCAGATCTCCTTCCACATCTAATTTATTTTGCAAAGCAGGTGCTGAGGAGTTGGCTGCAGGGGACAATTCCCCCAGAGACTTTAAAACTTTTTCTTGGGCAGATACAGAAGGCCGTGGAGGAGCAGCAACTGGTTTTAGTGAGGCCAAAGAAAGGGCAGGATTTTCTGAATAACATGACTTTTTAGGAACAAGAGGCCTTGGAGCAGGAACAGGAAATCTCTTTTGTCCATCGCTGTTTTCTGCAACTGATCCACTCCTTGCATCAAGAAAATCGCTACTGCTACTTTTAACAAGGCTGGGTTTTGGCTTCTTTGGCAGTTCAGGTTTGGTTACAACATTGCTCCCAACTGTTTCAGGCTGAGGGTGCGATTCCTTGGAAGGTGTTGATTTGCTTTCAGTCCATGCATCCCACTCTTCTGAAACTCTGCCTACCCCTGGCTTTGGAGCAATCACTGGCTTCTTTGTAGTAACAGATCTTGGAACAAATGAACGAGGGGCAATTTCTGGCTTTTTTGATAATCCTGAGGTATCATTAGTGCCTTGGGATTCAAAAACTTTGATCCTTGAAACAATACTATTTTTGCTCCTCTCCGTACTCATGCTGTCCATCACCAAGTGATTGTCTAGTAAGCTGTCTTCATCTAGAAGAGGTGACTGCTGAATTGGAGGTTGCTGCTGTTTTGCATTAGACTGGTTCACTTCTTCTCCACTGTCTATCTTACTTTCAGTACTTCTGACCACAGGTCTGAGATTGCTTCTTGATCTTGGCTTTGGCACAGGACATATCACAACATTGGGATTTTCTTGGCACCTCTGACCTTCAGGATTTTCAAAGACTATTAAAGGATTCCCATTTTCTACAGGAGACTTACTCAGAAGAGTTGCAGGAGGCCTAGGAGGTTTAAGAGGACTCTGCCCTGCTAACAGAAAAGAGAAGGTTTTACTTATCTATTCCAGAACATTTAATTTGTGTTATTTTTTGACTGCCATCAGGATGGCAAACATGATGGTTTTCACTGAGAACTCTACTGGTGCTTGTAAAAATACAGTTCTGTTCCTAAAAAGATGAATGGAAAAATATACAAACTTTAAGAATAAGCTGAAGATTGCTGAAATGCATGGTATTTACAAGTTGAGTTCAAAACTTCCTGTTAACTTGCAGCATTGAGAGGCATGCAAACAAAATCCAGACCAAAGAGTACAGTAGCTTCCCCAACTTGGTTTGCACACTTTTCAGTCTAAATGCATGAAGTGCTGCTATTTTGATAAGGTATCTGAGCTCCTATGGCCCCAAAGTTCTGACTGTCATTTTGGCTGAATTGAACAAAACTTTCAAGATTTAATGATACTCTGAATGCAATAGCAGCTTTTCAGAAGAAAGGATTTTTACAGAAATTTACCGTGGTAATAATTCACAGAAATTTAACTGTTATTCATATTAAATGCTGCACAGACTGACAATAAAATGCATCTTCAGAAGACAGAGTAGGGTTTTCATCACAGAGAAATCCAAGAGCCTCACCTCGACAGCCTGCAGATTCCCAGTGTGTAGGCACACTAGTTTTTACATTACTTCCTGGCAAATGGCTGATTAGTTCCTCTGGAAAGTCAGTTTGTGTTGCAGAAGTAGTGGTATGTCTAGGAGCAGCAGCATTATTGTTATTTGTTGTATTGACTTGCACTTGATTGATTTCTTTTATCACCTGCTCGTACGATGGCGGAAGCTACAAAAGAGATAAATAGAGATACAGAGATAAATATTAAGGTACATCCAGATACGATACTTTAAAAAAATGGCATTTGAATTAAAAATACTAAATAAACACATACAGAGGAAAAGAACACTGTCATAGTCTGCTAATCAATGTGATGAAAGTCTGAGCAAGCAAAAACTGTTCCTGTCTAACCTAATGAGCTTTTTACCTTTGTAAACCAAACAATGCCTCATGTAAATTCACACTCACCTCAGCTGGAAGATGCTCATTTCTCCTCCACTGAGCATGAGATGAAGCAGAAGGGAATCCTAATCCTTGAGGAGTGACAGGACTTGCACCTGGAAACCAGGAGGATGATCGGAGGGGTTCAGCAGCAACTATTGTAATTTCAGGACGCCTGGAAATGAAGGCAAAGGGAAATGATTACCTAAAACTTTTACAAATAGTTCTTTTAAAGTCCAAGGTTCTCCTGAAAGAGGAAATAAAAACAGCTCAGGTCTTTTTGATTTAACTAAAGGTGTTTTTCCATGATTTCAAAGCAACTTACCTGACCTTTCTAACAAATACTTAGGCTTCCATTCAAAGCCCCTAATTAAATGCCTTAGCCAAAAAGTAGGTTCATTGGCTTCAATGAAATAATTTAAATGCTTAAAGTACTTAAACACAAGTGTAACTCAATTAGATGGCAGAAGTCTTAGTCTTCGTGGGATAATGAGAACTAATCATGTGTTTGCCCTTAGCCAGCTACAGTCTGAAAATAGCAGGGTAGTTACAACTGCTTCTTGGCTGGATACCTAAAAACTTTTGTATCCTCAGACCCCAAGGGAAACCTTCCAGGGTGCTAAAGTGGGGCAAAGCAAGCCTCACAAGGCCTTTGGGACACGGCCTATCTGCTCCCATCACCTGGTACTACAGAGACTTCCATGACAGTGAAGGACCCACAGGCAGCACCCCTGGTTTATCACTGTGCCTGCTCTTTTAGAGCATCAGCTGCAGGGGTGGCCCGTGCTCCCAGACCATGGTCCCTGCAGGACCACTGATCCATTCAGAATCTCACAAAACTTCCACTTTGAAAAGGGACTTTTGTCAGTAGATAAAGCATCTGCTTACAGAGGCTTCTGTCTGCTGACAGAAATAAAGCTGCAGAAGCATAACTTCTAAAACTACTTTAAAAACAATTTAAAAAAAGAAGGGTACAGTTCCTTCACATCTAAAATAATGGCAGACTCAGTTCACCAGCCATCCAGGTTGGTGACCTCCTTTCTCAATATCCTTTGAGAAACTGAAAGGAGGCTTGAAAGTGTGCTTATTTTCATTGTGAAGTGATCCCGTACATAGATGTCAGGAAAATAAAACAGTTCTGCAGAAGTTTGATGGTTGGTTGCATTCTCTTTTTGAGGACACATACAAAAGTTGATGAGAGAATTCCTCAAACTCTTAACCTATCGCACTTAAAAATCAAAGTATTTCTATTTTTTTCCCAAGTCTACTCTAAACATACTAAGGATAGAGACAAGGAAAAAAATAAACTAGAGGAGAAAGCCATAAAAAGTAAAACTGTGACACAATCTAACAAGTTTTATAGTAACACTTAATTGCAATATAAATAAGAACATCATACCTTCTATCCCTCTGTTGATCACTATGGCTAGAGGTCCGAGAAGCTATTTAAAGAAAAGAAACAAAAGTTTTGACCAGGTTGAAATATACTGTCACAGCAATATGAGGATAATAGCAGAGCCCTTACCAATCCACTATCAATGAAATGCAGAACATAGTGCATCTGATCCTAAATCCCAGATTTTAAGACTGGCCAAGTTTAAAAAAAATATTTGTATATAAATATGAGAAGTTTTTAAAATAGTCAGAGTGGAGTTTCATAAACATTTAAAGTCTCTCTATGTCCAAGTTACCACCAAGAGAGATGGTCCTATTCCCTGTCTTCTTCCTTCCCACACTTTCCTATATTCTGCATTGTGGGGACCCAAGAGTTGAAACTTCTTCTCCTTTCATTAAAATGATACATGGATTAAACAAAAAGAAGTGTTAAACATATCAGGCTTTTCCTTTTGATGGATAATTTCTGAGATGTGCTCTTTTATCTTATTTAATGTCTCTTTATTTTATAGAAGGGAAAGATACTAAGGCACAGAACCTAAAAAGATATTTCACCCTCCTTCATGTAAAAAGAAAATACTAAATATTCCCAGCTAGATATTTGCTAATGTTCAAATCACTTGTGGATTAAAAGTCAGAATTTTTTTTTTCAAACCATGTGTTTTAAGTTACATAAAATAAGCAAATCCTGACCTCTTCATTTTTCTGCTTTTGCCATATTTACATTCAAATATTTTTTTTCACTGGCCACACTGCATTTTCATTTGGATTTCTTTAGAGAGAAAAACAAATTATCCAAGGGAATTTTTTTTTTTTGCACAGCAAGTGCAATTTAAGGAAGTGGTAGCATCTTATTGTGCAACATCACAGCATCATTAGCCAAAATCAGCAAAGCATACTTGATTGGAGAGTTGCAGAGTGTTGTGTCAGACATACCTCTTCGACAGGGCATTTTGGATGTGCACTATTCATGAGTGCTAGAGGAAAAAAAGAAGGGGTTACAGAAGACAAAGAGGAGGTGAAGTAGAACAAACCAAGGCTTCAGAGTGCCAGAAGCCATGATCAGATGGGTTAGTCATGCAAGGATAGTGCATGTGCCAGTGTTGTAAAGGGATAACTGTAATATCTATTCACAACACTATTTATTTCACTTTTTCATTTCCTAAAAAAATGCAAATAAAAGTAAATTTTATTTCTAGTTGCATGCCATTTTTAGCAGTGGCTGTTTAGAAGTTTTCCTTGCACTAAATTAACCATGAGGAATATAACTGAACATGGAAATGTCCACTGTACGGCTCAACAAGTAAACACAGTGGGAATGAGGAAAGGGAAATCAAATCTCTTCGAATGCTTTTTCTAGTTTAAAATTCTTGTTTATTTGGGTCTGCCTTTTCTCCCTTCCAAGAATAGTAATTTACACTGAGGACTTGATACAGGTGCAAAGAGGTTGGGATTGCCTACCACAGAGGCACGGGCAGGCAGGTCGATCCCAGCAAGAGGCATACCTCAAATTATTTCACATCTAAATCAGTTCTGTAAAAAGTGTTTGACTACGTAAATAAACACCTCACCTTCACCTTCTTCTCCAGAGATCTCAACATAGCACTGACCTAACACACATGTTAGAGGGAAAAAACCCCAAACTGACTCAAACCAATCAAATACAAGATTACTTTTGCAAAGATGATGGAAGAAAGTCTTCTTTTGGTAAATGTAGTCATTACACCTGCTTGGGTTATAGCCCAATTCCAATGATAAAGGCAGGAGAAATAAAAGGTAATTAATGGGGAAGGTAAAACTGAATTAATAAACCTGTCACCTTACTGCACTATTTCTTAATTTCTGGATAAATTCTACAAGCTCTTTCTTCCTGTGAGACTCTAAATGTGCTTCTATTTATCAAAGTTATTAAACAGGAAAAACCTAAAAGAAGACTGAAAGACCTTTTTCCTTTCTTAACATAGGCAAAAAAAAAATCCATTGAGGTATCTATGTAATCCATCAAGCTCCAAAATCCAAGTAAACAAATAAACTCTCTTGAAAACAACACATTTAACATATTTATATAAAAATAACTTTACTAGTTGATATGTAAATATATAAACACATCTCCTTAAGAGGACTAATGCCCAAGCCATCATGTATATTTTCAGAATGTACTCATTTCTCTGGAAAAAAAATTTCTCAAGCATTAATGGAATCAAGTTACTTCCATGTGTATAAACCTTTAATATAAACATTTATTTTTTAATGACACTGACAAAGGTCTTCCCTTCTTCTGTCAACATCTCCTCTACTTTTGCTGTCACATTATTTTACAACCACACTTTTAGATCATATTTTGTTTTGAAAGCTCTTGAGAGGATTTAAATCCACAATAGAAACAGAGATGAAAGCTACTGCATCTTCTGCTCTCAGGTATTCTACAAATGCTAGGGAAAATAATCTAAATAATCCTTGTCCCCAGACTAGCACAGCTTTTATTCCTTCACTATTTCTAAGAAATTAATTTAAATTAAAAAGTGCACGAAAGAAGACATGAATTGTTAAAATATAGTATACACCTGACTTAAAAAAAAAAAAACACAAGAAAAAAACCAGCAGCCATCTTTCTGGCCTTGTGGTCTTTCAATCCTTTAAGTCCATTCATCTTTCCCTTTGTGGATTGTCTTGAAAAAGCATACTATTAATTTTTCCATCAGATTTCAAATTATGACAGTTTTAAGATTTTAAAAAAACCTCTCTTCCATCAGGGGAGTCAACGGAAATGTATTTCAGCTCCACTTTATACACTGACAACTGAAAACGGTTGGTTTCTCAATTTCAACAATAAGAAATGCTCAGGGTGAGAATCACTAACATTTCCAGAAGCTTAGGGGTATGATTAGGGGTATGTAAGTAAAACAAGTAAAGTAGCTTCAGAAGGGGAAAGAGAAGAAAATCTCAGTGCATAAAAACCTCACTTCTTCATCTTATAATTTTATTTGTCTTGGGGGGAAAAAAATCAAATCAACTCATACCATTGTCACTATTTATTTCTGTTAGTGTCAATGAGGCACCTAATTAGCCAGTGTCAATGAGGCATCTAAATGTGTTTAACCTTGTACAGCATAAAGGATTAATGGTAATACTGTAAATAGAGGGCAGATCAGTGACTTACAGATTTCTCTTTTGTACATATTTCTTAGAAGAACTATTTAGCGAGCTTTTTCCAATTACTTTTGAACGTGTGGAGGCAAAGGGTGTTCTATTTTTGCAGCACACTTATGTTTCAAATTTTTTCCTCTACTGTTTCTCCTCGAGGTCGTACTTTTCAAGTGCACTTAATATGTCATTTGTGGTTGAAAAACATACATATGGTGCAGGGGGTATTTTAAGCTTTGGGATCAAACACCTGTATAAGTACAACCACCATTATACCACAAACCCATAAACTTTGATGCTACAGACAAGCTGGTGGCAACAGAAATCTGACATACAGATTTGAGCCTTTGGAAGACAGCTGGGCTAGAAATTACAGTCTTTTGGGCAACCTTTTAAGGCAATACAAAGACAACTGAAGTTATCAAGGATCTGTTCAAAGACAAGGTTCTGTTGTGGGCACTGAGTGCTTCCACAATGTACACATTGTATAACAATATTTGTGTGCTTCCATTAGCAAATCTGTATGAAATACTGAACAGTATTGTCATTGCAGAGCATTTTAAAAGCAATTTTAATTTTGCATTAAAGATTGGAAAGATAGCCTCAAATAGGCCAAGCCTTTCTACAACAAGAACATGTGCTAATATTTAAAAACACACCTTCTTTCAATGCTTTCTAAACCCAGGTTAGACATTTCTTCCAAACCTAAGAAATATGGAGACTATTAGACTAAAGTTATTTGTTTCACTATATAGACGACTAGGAATAAAGGTTATTCATTACAGTATCTCAAGGAAAGCCTCAAGGGTGGGCAAACACTCCCTCCCTTACCCACAAAGTAAAGCAGTTTGAAGAACCAACAGAAAGTTCCCATGGAAGAGGTCATGCTTTCAGTCTTTGAAATATCAAAGGTGTTACATGTCTGCAGAGATCCTTCTTCAGGGAACGCTAAAATGATCAGATAATCCTCAAGCCAACACCAGAAAAAAGAGCATCAATTTCACCCAACATCTGATTAGACTATTTCTGTATGGAAAGGTTGTGAAGGAAAGATGAGGAGCTTCAAACTAATTGGAATTTTTCATGCATCTCTGCAATAAGAGAGTTTTCTCACAAACTATTTCTTGGCACAAGGGGGAGGTCTTGCTCCTTTTCTGGTTCTGTTTCAGGCACCTCAAGGAACTATTAGATTGTCTGATATTACAGCTGGGCTGATTTAATGCCTGAATGTAGCTAAGAGATGGTGATGCCCAATTCCCCTTCCAAACACGGATTTTAGATTCCCCTTGAATGAACATTAGTACTCATGTGACTCCACAGCGAGCTCATAGGGATAAAAGAATAACCACTGTCTGTACAGTTTTTGTCTCACTTTACCTCCCTGAATCTGCTTACCTTGGGCTCAGACCACCAGAAGCACAGGGGAAGGAACATGCCAGCCCCAACAGCAGTCTCTTTCCTGCCTCTGTTTCCTGGCTCCAGTGCTTCTCTGTGCAACTTCAAGGAGGGAACTGATAAAAAAATAATCTAGGGGGGAACAGGGATTCCTCTTCCCACCCCCAGGGTAGTCCTCTACACCCTTTTCACAGCTGATCCAGCTGTTAGGCACCATAGAGGCTGGCACTGCAGCTGAATAAAATCTTCATAACTACACCCTTAGAGCAAGTCTGTAGTATGACTCAAATTTGACAATCATGATTTATGAAGGCACTTCACTCCTTCCTACACCTTTCCTTGGGCTGTGTGTTCCTGCCTCTGCACCATTCCCTGCATTATGCCAGTCCAAATGTTTGTACAGATGGGGAAGAGAATGAGGTCACGGAATTGATCTGGTTGGGAAAAAGTGGGAGCCAAAAGAACCTAGGAAGCCCCCATTTTATTTGTCCAAAATGAAAAACAAACAAAACCCACAGCCAAAAATGGCTGCAAAAAACTGCCAAATGGAAAGCCACAGCCTCAGAGTGCATACAAGCTGTTACACATCCTTCATTCAGCCATGTATTTACTTAGGACAGAATGAGAATAGAACAAACCCACAGGTTCTTCCAAAATTTTAGTGTCTTATGAAACTTGCTTCTGTAGCCCTGCTTCCTAACAACAGCCTGGTTTGGAAGAGTGGAGAAGCGAGTGAAAACACTGTTCCCCTTTGTCTCACTGCTGCTGCATTTAGCTTGCCTCTTTCCACTTTCTTTGCCATTCTTGTGCACATTGCTGCTGTCACACTGTGCTGTGCACATTGCAGCACATTGTGCTGGCATCAGTGGAAACTGTTTCATTGATTTCAGTGGGAGTTGGATATGAGTGGTGTGCCCAGGCCTGAGACTATCATTAAAGATCCTGGGGTAACTTTTTAAGAGTTGAGATCAAAAGATTACTCCTGAGAAAATCTCATGTTCACATGCTTGCTTTCTTCAGGTTATGTTTGGCTCACTTTTCTGAATCCTATGGAGCAGTCAAAGAACTGAAAATGACACCATCTTTCTATATGGAGGTGTGGTCAGGATGCCAAAGGAAAATAAACCCTCTTTTCTCTCTGGCCACAAAAAATGGAGAGACTTATCAAAACAAAGTGATATACAGCATTGTCCACACGTGGGTAAGTTGAAACCCTGTACATACTTACCATATTTCTTGAAAATTTGAGAGTAAGAGCCCAAAGAATCAGGGATTAAGAAAGACAGATTTCTAACTCTGTTAGGGAAATATACTTGTCCAGAGAATACCATACTTTTTCCAGATTAATGGCAAGGGGAGTTAGGAATTAGTCAGTGTCCATTGTAATATAGGTCCATCCTAACAGCACTGGGTAATGGTGTACGAAAAACCTATAGTTTCACATACAATGCCTTGCTATGTAAATGGATATTATTTTGCTAGCTTATTATCTGAATAATTCACATGGTATTTATTTATATTTCATAATAGTTATTCACATGTTAATAAGTAAATAACATGAGCCACAGCTTCTTGACTGCATTTTTATGTGATTATGCCTCAAAACAAAGAATCACTTTCTACTACATTTTCATAAACATAGATATCAAGTGCTTAATGATCTCGTAGATGATTTCTCAGTTTGGCAAGGTACTGGGGCTTAGGCAGTCTGAATCAATTTCTGACTCCACCACAAAAGGCTCTCTGTGATCTGGTGCTCTCTGTTTTCCAGTTTCCATCTGTGGCAGCAACAGCTCAAATAAAGTGCTGCATTTTAAGGACAGCATCATGCAGACTAGCTCTGAGTAAAGCTTTCATGATGCCCTTTCACCACCTCCAATCTAATCCACATTAATGAGTCCCTGACTAATAGGACCAGGAGAAACAAATCAGTACTACATACACTATTTTTTTTTTCCCTTAGCAGAATCCTGAGGGTTGTTTCATTAATATGAAATTGAAGTCATGGACAGAACAGAAATAAAACTGAAAAGGGGAAGAAAGTAACAGCAAAAATATTTTGAAAGATGCACCTAAAGAAACTCTCTGCCTGGAAACATCATGAGCAGGGACGGGGGAAAAGGACTTAAATGCAGAAATCAGGAAAGAAGAGCTTGGACTGTCATTCAAGATTTATAAACAATTATTAATTTTCCAAAACAGACCCAGTACAGGAGTCTAATTCTGTCCCCAGTACAGTGAATAAGCAGTTGCTGCAGATTTCTACTAAAATAAAACAATCTTCTATTTTGTCAAATGAACTAAAAATTGGGCATGTCTAACCCAAGCTCTTCAGAGAAAGATCACATCTGTGCACAGATGCATTAGTGCATAAATAAGAAAACGTTAGCAACTGGAAAAAAGGAACAAAAAGAATATAAGAAGAAAGAAATTACAACCCCTCAGCTTACTGCTTACTTAATTACAGCTACTTTGTTTTCGCATACCAAGTTAAACAGTTACTAAAAATAAAGATGTAGCAATCTTACAACATTATAGTTCTCAAAAAGGAAAAGTAAACTTACATCTCTTGATCGCCGCTCTTATGGATGACAAGGGTCCTTGGCTTATTGAAGAAAAAAGAATTATTAAAACATGGTTAATGTCTCAAAGAGAAAACAAGTAACATCACGCAGAAATTCCCCATATATTGTAAAGGGTTTGCCAAGCCTGTTTTTTCCCCCTGCTTTGTTATCTTACAGAAATTTGTCCAAAACCGCTGAACTATACAACCATACCCAACCCCTTTTAATGAAAACCAGGTTACAGCTTGGCTTCAAGACTCTGCTAAGATAGAAAGCCAATTATTAAATCCATTATGTCTCTCAATTCTGTTTTGAAGTTCACATCCTCTCTCATGTGGGCGTGCATATTCACAGATTGTAAGTATTTAATGACATATTCTCATAAATAAATAAAACTTACACAGTGAAGTAAAAACCTACAACTCTTTTGCTAAATATTTTAAACAATTACTAAACAACTTGTCTTCCCTTCCAGTTGAGATAACATTTTTCAGTAATAACTTCGTGGGTGGGGTTAGGAAGACAACATGACCAAATATTTGTTGATACGCAGGGACAGAAAAATGTTTCCTTTTGCCAATTCATGTCTTCTTAGTAAGACTAAGGTTTATGATGCCTCTCCTCTCAACGTTCTATTTAAGAGATACAGCAGTCCCTACTATTTCTGCAGGTAAAAATAACATGTAATTTGGAACTATCACTTTCAGAAATGTTGCAATTTGAATAACATGGTATTAATATTCCTCCGCTTCGTGCTAAGCTACAGAGGAATTAAAACAACACAAACAAATCAACCAACCAACAGTTCAGAAGAGAAGGGTTTTTTCTCTTTTTTCTCTTTTGAACACAAGAGATAAAGAATATTTATTGGTGAGAAGTGCTGAATGGACTTTTTAAAGGCTGAGAATAAACAGACTGTATCTAGTTCAAATTAATACAGTATCTTAACAACAAAACAAAGGTATACTAATCAAGCCTTTTCCAGAAACCTTCCAGCACCAGACTCCAGCAGCAAGAATGTGAGTACAGGGAGTGCATTAGCATTTTAAGTCTGCTCTCGCTCTGCTGGTGTACAGAACACCAACTCTGTCAGGCTCAGTTTAGCTCCACATACACATGATGGCTGCAATTACTCCAGTGCTATGAAGAGTGGGGGGATTTGGAGAAGAGAAGAAAGAGACAGTCAAAAAGGATGGGGATGAAAAACGTCTTCCCTCTACAGTCATTCTGGAAACTAATTAAGACTAGAAATGAATGTTGCTCTGACTGAACTGTTTTCTGAAAGAGTCTGGCTAGTCTAGGATAAACAATGCCTATTTGTCTGGTTTCAGAAACAGTTCAAATGTGGCTTGGCCCCAGTCCACACTGCTCGCAAAGCTGCTTTAGAAAACATTTCTATCAGTCATATTTCACTGCGCATTTTTTAGCAGAAAAGGGTTCTAATTTTCCTTCAAATTGTCTCATCAAAATACAGCCTTATCTTTAAGAAATACTTTTAGTTGTGTGTCCCTCACAGATGTACCCTGGACTCTTTTCTTAGTTCATTGTATCTCAAGTCTCTTTCTTTTGGATGTTCATTTTTGAAGCTTTATTCTTTTGCTTTCATTTCTCTGAATAACTACAATCTTTAGGGTTTTAATCATATTTATTATCAGACAGGAAGGAGACTGAAGTCTGGTAACATAAATCTGAAATCTCCTGGAGCAGCAGTAACTTTGTATACTAAGAATTCAGGATTTACTTAAGTTTTATAAGCAGAAATTAGGAAATTTATGAAGTACACACATTCAAGTATGAGTAAGAACAAAACGAAACAAGTTCTTTCTTCCACTGGCAAAAGCCTTTTGACCCATTGCAATTTGCCTCAGAATCTGATAAACACTTTCATATAAAAGTACTTTTGGCTGGAAATCATAGGAATCGTCACGTAGACACAAGTTCAAGCTTTCCATATGGCATGAGGACAAAAAGTATACATAGAAAACATTTTTTAAATCAAAATGCAAAGAACAAAGAAGTAAAACCTCTCATGAAACCAACCTAGTGAAGTTGAAGAATGGATATATCAAGGGCAGCAAGGCAGCCCAAATATACAACTATCAGTAATTTAGAACCCAGGATAACATGGTTCTAATAGAAAATTTATGAGCTCATAGGCAAAACAAGCTGTTAGAAGACAGTTTTTCTTTTCCACTTTCCATCAACAGGTCACTCATCAACAAACTTTTGGCAAAGCACTACATTTCCTACCCCCAGAAGAGTCTGATTCACATCTAGCTTACAATTATTTAAGTCCTTGTAAAAAACATGGAAATGACAGCAGGCACATTTTTTTCCTCTGTGAAGCCCTGTGAAGGAACTGCAAACTTCCTAACTTCGTTACATACTAAACCCCAGCAATTTAAA
Source organism: Peucedramus taeniatus (assembly GCA_013400575.1). Classification (NCBI taxonomy): domain Eukaryota; kingdom Metazoa; phylum Chordata; class Aves; order Passeriformes; family Fringillidae; genus Peucedramus; species Peucedramus taeniatus. The sequence continues at coordinate 34,323 of WBNO01012478.1, read as the reverse complement.
TAAGATGCTGTTCTTGGGGCAGCTGGTGATTTTACCCATAACTTATGCTGAGCCTACCCATCCCTGCTCCATAGGAAGCAATTCCTGGTCTCTTATTCTGTGTTGCAAAGAAAGAAGTGATAAGGTTACTAATAACCTTCTCTGCTCCACAGTTAATGACATGTTTTCTCTCAAGCCATCCAAATAATTAACATAACCAAATCAAATTTAATTCCCCTATTTGATGAGGTAGGAGCTGCAGCAATTACTGTACTGCATGGCTTTTGCCTCTTTCCCATCTCCTCCTCCTGTTCATAAGGCACAGCAATGAACCCAAAGGCAGAAAACAAAAAAAAATCCTCACAAATGCACATGCCAAGGAAATATTAATCCATCCAAAATACAACTCCCCCCCCAACTACATGAGAACACCCAAGGGGACAGTGTGGCAATAACTAGCTGTGGGGATAGGAGACAGCAGCTCCTGTGCCACCCTGCAATGTACACAAGCAAAGTCCAAACTCATATTGCTGCAAGAAAAGCGTGCAGACAGCAGGAAGTTTCAAAGTTTTAAAGAATCTCATAAACATTAGCAACACCAGACTCATATCTGATACGGAATAAGTAAAGATGCAAACTAGTCATCCACTCCCCCACCCCCCATCTTTTGGCAGGCAGGACTGAACAACCAGAGCAATTCCTCTGACATCTGCACATTTATCCTAGACCTTGCTAACTGTTAATTTAAATCACAAACTTGGTTTCATTTCCAGCTAAGGCAATAGCTTTGATGAGCTTCCCCTGCCAGCTCCTCAAAACCCACACTGCACCCAGAAAAACCCACTCAGTAAGTTCAGAGGGGATCTGTAAGTTGCTGTGCCTGCTATGCTGAAAGCAGTTGGGTACTTCAAGTCAGCAACAATATGAAAAGGGTCCCACGGGTCACCATTTCTGAAAGATAAAGAACCTGGAGTGCTGTGTTTCAAGTTGTTAAACACCTACTCACTCTTTCTGGCAGGCTCTACTCTCGGTTTCAAGGACAGGTTTTCTAAATACAAATACTTGAGGAAAATGCTTCAAAAGCATATTTCAGATCTGTGCATTAGGAAAATAAAATTGCCACAAGGTAGACTGGGCAAAGAGCTGTAAACTGTTCAGTGGAGTAAGTGCACTTACTGTGCATAAACCATCCCTCATCTGGGGCTCAGCTTCGACACTTCCTTGACTGAGCACTGTTTCTCTTCAAACACAATTTCAGTGTAGCTACCAGGTTTCTCAGAAGGCTGCTCCTGCAGGGTTGACTCCTGACCCAACACAGCGACTGTGTGAACATCACTCGCCTCAGCAGTCCCCACAGAGCACAGAAGGGGAGGTGCTGTATAAGTGGAATAAAGCTCAAATCACACAGGCATCTCCAAGGGAGCAGGCAGGGAGTTGTGTCTGCCCAGAGCAGGACAGCTACTTAAGCCAAGAGGCCTGGAGGTTCTGGGCTGTCTTTTCACCCACCTGGTCCTTTAGCTGGTTCAGGAGCAGGAGAGTCTCCAGCCCAGTGGAGGGCACCTCACAGGCACATTCCCGCAAGGTGGCTGACAGTGAGGCAGCTTGGCTGTTGAGTGCAAACAGGCAGAGGACTGGTGGATTTTACTTGCCTCTGGGGATCACAGGCAGGACTGGATTGTGACTGTTCCCTACCTGCCTGTGAGCCTATCCATAGCCATCTAGGGAGGTTCTCCTCTGGCTATCTAGAGTCTTCTGCTCTACAGGTTCTGATACTGCTTGGGATACAAAAGACATCCCAAGTTACTAGCCTGTCTCGGCATCTCTTCATCATGTACTTCCACACCCTGCTATTGGCTTGCATTGGCTTCTCAGCAGGAATTGAGCAGCCCTTCACATTGCCTGCTCCCTTTATCAGAACCAGGACCTTTAGTTTATTTATCTAAACTGACATAACAATGAATATTCTACAAGAAAACTGATTGCACTTTTTTCATACATCATTCTAGACATATATAAAAGCCTAAAGGGGAAAAAAAGCCAACAAAAATAATGAAAAAGAATGATCACTTGTTCTAAAAAATTAATACTCTCAAGCACCTGTTCCAAGGTCTCAAAATTTATCCTTTATGTCAAGTTATACGAAGCTTTTCATTAAGTATCAGTCCTTAGGTTCACACACCCATGTAAAAGTTAAATGTAAGTCTAATTGTGATGGTTATTGACCCCTGCTTTATATTCACACACAGAGTAAAAATAATTAAAATGTTGCTATTTTTAATGTCTTGTGACTTCTTGGAATGTGAGCCAAGAATTTTAAAATAGCTCACGCTGAAATTACTGTAAGGCAAAACACTAGTTTAATAAAAAGCATCATATATTCCTCTCAGTTACTTTAGAAATCATGCCATCTTTATGACAGACAGTGTACTACAGTGCAATATTCTAAAAACTTATTAGAAGATATTATTCCAAGCACAGAATGTTTTAAATGTCACCTTAATTATTTCATTGCAGACTGAATTACATAAAGATGGTAGTAACTTCATAGCTAAATTAGGGGTGGTGCAAAAGATCAGATTTACCACCACCTGCAGGTCAAAGACAGACTTACTAGTTCTACCAAAAAACTCCTAAAGCTAAAACAGAAGACTCACGGCTATCCCAAATTCATGATGTGGGTGCAGTAGACAGAATTATATTAATCCTGTGGAAGTCAATTTACACTCAAAAATCCACCCACAGCAGTCAGCTGCTTCAATGCCTCCACTGCTGAGGAGCCCCCGTCCTCCAGCTGACAGTATAAATTCGCTGACATGGCACACGGAGTCCAGGTGCACTTTCCCCATCAGTGTCAGAGAAGCAAACAGTGCACAGCCAGTACTCCTGCCTTCCTCACGCTCACCATTTCCACCAGCTCTCTTGTGTTGGTGCTGGCATGGTCACAAGTCTGCTGGATCAGCCACATGGTTTCGTTAACAACAAAGAATCCCATCCCAAAAATCCTGATTAATTTTCAGCCAGACAGGCCAACTGCTCCAGCTGGCTGCAGAGCCACATGAGTATCAGGGTGGACCAGAGAAGTGATGGGAGTGAACAGGGAGGCCAGCAGCAGTCCTTGGGGTAAGCAGCTCAACCTCACTGACAAAACAAACCTTAAGTCCGTGACTCTGCCGCTAATCTGACAGTAAATCACCAAATGCTGGCTATACCTCATGTCAGCTGTTCTTCTCATCCATCAGTATCAGCTGATTCACTCTTTCTATTCTGTTTTTTTTTCTGTTAGCGCTGATCATCCATATTGGCTCACTAGAAGATCAGACAAGCACCAGGAAAAACATGGTTGGCAGCAGCCTGTCCCCACAGTCTGTCTATAAAATGAACACTTGCACACTCTCTGCTACATCATGGGGTATTGTCCCGGCCCTGCAGGTACAGGAGGCTAAAAAGATCTTGTCACCTAAGAAATCACATGCTCAATAGTATAGATAGGTCATCTAGAAATTAAGACTTATCCCTGCACAACTTTACTTCTCTCTTGGGTTCAGCCCCAAAAGCAAGAAATCCTGAACCAGTAATTAAGTCCAGCGACAATTCAATCCTCATCAATATGCTGAGGATGTCTGCTTCTGCATCACTTAATGAATGCCACAACCACGACTTCCCACTGTCTGGACAAGTGAGGATGTAGTTAAGCAGCAGCTAAAATCCAGCTGCTCTGCTAATTAAAACAGCTCACATTGATCAGCAGAGGGAAATCCTTTCAAGAATTGCTCTCTAGCTGTTTCTTCAACTACTTATTACATATTCATGTGCTTGTCACTGTCATACTTTGGGATCATATTTTAGCAACCAAACCTTCAATTTTAAGGCAGAACACAGGCAGGAAGTCAAAGCAAATCATGGCAGCAGATGATAACATTTCACACTTCAATTCTCACAGCAGCCTAAAAGTCATGAGGTTACAACAGCTTCCACATTTAATAATGTCCAGCTTAGACCCTGAAGCTGAAACACCTCACCAATCTTTTGTGAATCTGAGTCACTTGGTTTGTGTGCACCCTGAACCAACTCTTTCCTGACTCTGAGCTTCAGACATTCTAGATTTCCTACAGCATTTTCTTTCAGTCAACAACCCGAGCTGAATTGCCCTTAACCCCAAGATGATTGTATAAACACAGCCATTCCAGAAAGGCAAATGCCTAGAGCATGATTCAAGTAATTCTCACTCTTCACTGCATATTGGCTGATTTCAGCTCCCCATAAAATGTAAGCTACAAGAAGACTTTGGCCCTCCTGTAACAGCTAAAAAGGCTCCCCACTATGCCATCTATCAACATATGATACTCACTGTTATGATATGCCAGATAGTATATTTTGATTAAAATCAGTAAATAGTACTTATGATTAATGGCAATTTAATCTTGGTAGTAAATAATTCAACGAGTAGAAAACACCTATAATTTTAATAATAGCATAATAGCAATGTAGCGCTGTAAATGCAAATGGAAGTGTCACTGAATTGTTACAGTGATAAGGACAGGATATTTGGGTCCAGCCAGGATTACATTCAGACATAAAAGTAACAGTTAAAAAACAGAAGGGAAGAACCAGTGCTTTTAAATAGAACAATTTAGATGTAAAGTGCAGCTTCTGCCGATGGAAATACTTTACCATTAAAGTCTACAGAGCTTCTACATTTGCACATGGGGAAAGATGACAGTGCCCTACTTTTACAGTTCAAGAGTACAAAACAAAGCCTATTTCTGAAGAATGGTTTTTTGATTCAACTATTTGCAGTTGCATTTCAGTCAGTAAATCAAAGCTTTCTCTAGCCACTGACAGGACATTCTGCTTGCTTCACACATCTCTGTACATCAAATATAACTTGGTGGCTAAATGAGCTCCAGAACCTTTGTAATTGACATCACAGATGAATAAAACCTGGTTTAATCATGAAGGATGAGCAGGACAAAGGCATAAAGAAAACCAGTAAATCCAGATCTACAGGATTCAAGATGTCTTTATAGGGCTTTAACTGTTATAAAGTATGAATATTAGATTTTCTTCAAATAGTTTCTATATTTCATAGAACACATGAGTATAGTGGTAAGATTATCTTTAAAGTACTGTAAAGGGAAAATGTGGTATGTCAATGTTCTCATCTGACTAGAAACATTAATAATGGCTGTAACAGAATAGATAACTACTTTTATAGTGAGTATCTTAAATCCCTACTAAGTCACTTACCTGCAGATCAGCAAAGAGAAAAATAGGGAATGTGTGGGGAAATCACCCAAAGAAATTAAAAGATGGGTATATTTCAGCTGGACTTTTGAAAACAAAGAAGCTTCAGAATAGAAACACAAAAGAACATTGCTCCAGAGAAGAACAAACAAGAACAAAAGGGTGTTGAAGGGTGTTGTCTGCAGGGCAAGAACTGAGCAAGACCCAGATGATGCATATGCTGGAGGTAAGGAATCCAGTGGAGAAACCTCAGGTGCTTGCAAGTATACAGACTTCAAAGACACCACAGCAGTAATCAGACCAAGGCAACAAGGTACAGGTGTTTCTTATTTTGCCTCAGTATGTCTGTTTCCTGTGTAAAAATCTGTAAAATATATGCCCATTTGCTTCAATTACTCTGCATCCTTTGAGAGGAAACTAAAGTAATAAGGAAGGAGTTCCTGGGGAATCCTGAGGCAACTGAGGCCTCCAACAGGTGAATTACTGAGTCTCACTTCCCTGGAACACTACTAAATAGGTTCTACACACAGCAGTTGAAATAGTATCAGAATCTTGCCTAGTCAAAGATTAGCAGCACGATTCCAGCACTGTAATACAAAAGACAGATGTTTGGGATCTAAAATGTAAAGTTCAACTTAACCCACAGAACTGGGATTATGAGAAGCATTCAGTACTGGTGTGACCTCAGTGCCAAAAAATCAGTTGAACACCTTTGAGAATTTCAAAGTACAACAATTGCCAATGCCAAGTTCTTTGACAAGTCCCATGCCATAGGATTTCTGTGCTCCTTCAGCCTAATTCAACTTCTTTATAGGCCAGCCGAGTCAAACAAGCAGCATGAAATGTGCTGGAGTTTAACCTTTAGCTGAGTGAGGAAACAAAGGGAACTTCCTAATTGTTTTAATTATAGATATGTGTTGGGAGTAAAGGCATTTGTTTTGAAGGGACAGCCTGCATGACAGAAACATTAATATATATGCACCAAACATAGTGATGCTTTAACTGAGTGCTTGAAAATGAGAAATAAAAAAACCCAAATCTCCTTGTATAACATAAATGTTATAAACTCCTTCAAACATAAATGTGAACCAAAAGCCAAAAGATGTGTTTAAGAATACTACAAGGTCATCCATATAAAGAAACATACTGGTTTCAAATAGGCCATTTGTACTTATAAACAAATAATTTAACAAGCAGTAGAAACACTAATTTTCAACCCTCTTACATTAAAATCTCACAAAAATAAAACTATCTTCATGCATGATCACATCTTGTTGCAATGTACTGCTGACTCATCCAGTTACACCCTACAGTATGTGAGATCCATGAACTTTTAACAGTGGCCCTTACAGAATGCACAGTGCACAGAAATTGTCAAATAAAATCTCATAGCCACACCCTTCATGGGACCTGCTTTTCCAGAAGGTACCCTGCATGCAGCTCAGTCAGAGAAATGGCATGTTTTCCTGAACACTTTTCCCTTGCCCTTCTTGAAATGCTTCCTTTTCTTCTATGCCATGGACATTCATAAAGCTTTTGGTTACAAAATACAGAAAATTATTCACCAGAAATTTGCACTACACAGCAACAAACCATACATTAACGTATCTGTAGGTATGCAATGTTTACCTCTGAGTTTAAACATGACCTGGAACTTCAGTCCTTTTTTATACATTCACAGTGATTCAGCAACTCTGAGATTAAGGTCAACCACTCCAAAAACATATGCAAAGATTATTTTTCAAGTCTTTTAATTCTGATTCTACAAGAAGGTTCCTAAGGTATAGTGTATAGGTAAAGTTAACACCTTTGCTAGCCCAGGCTGGGGAAAAGCATTCAAGTTTATACATACTCAAATTATTTTCCAACAGTGAAATAGAAGCATCGACCCAAAGAGCCAAGCAATTTTTTAAAATCATTTCGATGCCTACAAAACCTGCATCTATCCCACTGCAAAATCCTGATAGGTGGGAACAGCACTGAATTTGCTATAAGAACAAAATACCTACCTCAACATACGAGAGAAGGCTTTTAACCTCCGGGGACATTTCTCCAGAGATCTCATCTTTGAGCAAGTCACCATGCAAACATACTACAAGACAAAAGGAACTCCCTCCACCCTCAATCATATATCCTGGCTATCTTACAACACCATGAACCTCAAATTATATGGCAAGACAGTAAATACTGCAGTCTTTAATGGATGATTACAACTTGGAAGAAATAATCACTATCATTTTTTGCCACCCAACTAAATTTAGCTTCAGAAACAAGCACCTTGTAGAACAGATAGAACCGGACCTTGTCAGAGCAGCAGCCTAAGAAATACCTCTCCAAAACATTTCACAGCCACAGATATCAATGCCCTTCCCTTGCCCCTAAGTATTCCCCAAACATACAGCTCTATCACATGCTCCACCATGCACTTCAATCAATGTGCCACATGTCATCAGGTGAATTAAGCAGAGGAAATTAAAAAGAGCCACAAAGTATCAGCTTAGTCTAGCAACTGAAAAAAACCCACAAAAAACAGGGACCAGTGAGGTTACCCCTCTCTTATAACAACCTCTTCATCTCTGACCTTTAACCCTTGATCCATAATTTTTACAGGGACAGGGGTAGAAAATAAATATTACTTTTTTTCAACCTCCAGTGCAACTTAAAGGCTCTGAATTCAGATAACATAAGCAGGTAATTTCTCTAATCTCCACTCTCAGTGATGCCCTTAATTCCAAAGGGAGTAAATCAGTCCCGTCCTTTTTCTCCTATCAGTCAACCCTCTTGCCTATTGCTAAAATGCCTCTAGGCCTCCAAAAGTAATAGTGACCTTTTCCTTAAGACTACAGAATTGATTGACATGATCTATTTAAAAGCAGAACAACACCATTTTAATTTTCTCAAGAAGCAGCAAACCTATAGGGAATGACAGCTCAGTCTCTTACACTACAGAACTTAGAAGGCTTTATACAAAACTAGCAGACACCAAGCTCAAAAGACTTGAGACTTTTCAACATGCAACCTGAGGTTAAGCTTTGGCACTGCTTGCCACAACAAATTGTAGGTGCTAAAAGTGAGGATAGATTAAAAAAAAACTAAATGAAAACCCACTGTTGGCTAATAAACACAAACTATCACTTCTCTCAGAAAGCAATGCCAGCTGGGCAAGGGAGGTGATCCTGCCCCTCTGCTCAGCTCTGGTGAGGCACATCTGGAGTGCTGTGTCCAGTTCTGGGCTCCTTAGCACAAGAGAGACACGGAGCTTCTGGAGCAGTCCCAGAGGAGGGACTCTGGGACTAAGAGTCTAAAATAACAGTCTGAGAGAGTTGGGCCTGTTCAGCCTTGAGAAAACTGAGAGGGGACCTCATCAATATCTCAGTATCTGCAGGGAGGGTGACAAAAGGATGGAGCCAGGCTCTGCTCAGTGATGCCAAGCAACAGGACAAGAGGGAAGGGACAGAAACTGATGGACAGGAAGTTCCACCGAACATAGGAAAGAACTTTTTTACTGTGCAGGTGACTGTGCCAAATTGTCCAGAGAGGTTCTGGAGTCTCCCTCACTGGAGATACTCAAGAACCATCTGGACTCAATCCCTACAATGTGCTCTAGCATTACCCTGCTTCAGCAAGGTCCTTTACCTGGGTCACAACAACCCCAGGCATTGCTACAGGCTGAGGGAAGAATGGTTGGAAAACTGCCTCGTGGAAAAGGGCCTGGGGATGCTGGTTGATAGTGCCTGAACATGAGCCAGCATACATCCAGGCAGCCTTCCAGGCCTGTCTCAGAACCAGTGTGGCCAGCAGGACCAGCACAGTGATTGTCACTATGTACTCGTCACTAGTGAGGCCATATCTTGAATTCGGTATTTCGTTTTGGGCCCCTCACTACAAGATGGACACTGAGGTGCTGGGAATGTCTGAAGAAGGGCAACAAAACTGGTGAAGGGTCTGGAGCACAAATCTTGTGACAAGCAGCTGCGGAAATAGGGGGTGTTTATCCCTGAGAAAAGAAGCTCATCCGAGACCTTATTGCTCTCTGCAACCACATGAAATTAGGATGGAAAAAGGTGAGAATTTGTCTCTTCTGCCAAATAACCAAAAATAAGCAAAAGAACAAGAGGAAATGGCTTTAAGTTGCACCAGAGAACTGTGTAGTCATTTCAGATCTGTCTTTGGTGAAAAAAATAAACGTTGTTATTAACAGAAAGCATTTCTAGTCAGTTCACACTGTTGTTGGGGGTTGGATCTGTTTCTTTTGTGTTTGTGGAATTTTTTTCCTGGTGGTTTTGCTAGGTAAAAAGTTCATTTAACAGAACTCATTTCCTTGTCAACAACTTAGAAGGAAGAAGATAGATTGAATAGTAAAACAAGCAATCTTTTGTCCTATATGTCAGTAAGGTGTGGTGGGAAAGCCTCTCCTGCAGCTGTCATTAATGTACTTGTTCCATCATATTGTTCTCTTCCTTCCTAGTTGTCCAGCCTTCACCTGTCAGGAGCATTACATGGTTTTAGCTATTCATGGACCTATTATTTTAGAAGGGGCCATGGAAAAAAGGCAATAAAACAACACAATGGTTTTAAAAACAGTTGTCCAAAGAAACTGTGAAACTTCTTGACCTGGTCCAATCACAAAACGATATCAGGATTGTCTGAACTAATACTGTATTCATAGAATCATAAAATCATCAAAGTTGGAAGAGACCTTTAAGATCATCAAGATCAACTGTCAACCCAACACTACCATTGTAACCCCTGAACCACTAAACCATTAAACTGTATCATCCAGCACCAGATCCAGACATCTCTTGACCACTTCTGGGGATGGTGACTCCACTATCTCACTGAGCAACTTATTCCAATGCCTCACTACCATAACAGTGATTTTTTTTTTATAATATCTAATCTCAATCTCCCCTGTCTCAGCTTAAGGCTATTTCCTCTAGTCCTCTCACTTCTACAACCTCCTTTCATGTTCTAATACTAGACACCAGATACTGGTGTGTGAGGCGACGGGGAAGAAGTAGTCCAATGACATGAAACAGAAGAATTATAATAGCAAAACCGAAGCAATTTCTTTTTACTAAGCATTCATTCCAAGCAAAAGTATTGCCTAATAAAAACGTGATATCACTGAGGTACCTCTTTTGCTTCAACCAGATATTATGCTATAGATCAAAAGAGAGATTTAACAAAGTAATTATTACTTGTGGTTGGAACACCCTGATTAGATTCGGACCTTCTCTTTAATTAGAAGTCAACCTTGGCCTCAAGCCTCAGGAGATGGCAATGTCCACCATAGTCAGATGACAAGCCTCTTGTAACAATGCTCCCAAGATTAAGATGCAGCTAAAGACCATACTTCTATAAATACTTTCCACATTTAGGGTTGCATGGTCTAACTTCAGTTCTCTGTAGCAGGGAACCCTCCTGGGGCACGAGACTTGCTGGCGACCTGCCTCGGTTGTAAGCCTCCAAGGGAACAGGCAACATGATGTTTTGTATCACTGGATCTTAGTTCTTGAAGCTGAAGCAGCTGGAACAGACCAAAAAGCAGCTCACCCTTGTCTATACTACGGGCTAATGCTAGCTCAGTTGAGCCTGTGATTTGTCACAGATGGCCAAAACTAGGACAAACTCAGTATGCAAACATGGCTTAAATTCAAATGGTGATGTCTGTGCTGAGCAAAATACCACTTTTGAACAGAGAAATTTTGTAGCAAAATCAGAAATGCAATCTCTCACAAAGGACAGGATCAGAGTCAAAAGTACAGCTGTGCAAACTGCACATTATACTGTACATTATACTAAAATACATTTAAGAGGAAGAAATTATCAATGTGACAAGCCTCACTAGGAATACTTTACCCCCATGATGTAGTAAGAATGCAACTGTAACATGCTTTAAAAAGAGTACTTGATCAATCATTTCAATGTTCAACCTGCCAAATCAGACGCTGGTACTTATGGTAACTGATTCCCTATACTAGAATAAAGAACAAAGACACCAAAGAAATAACTTACAACGAAATTGCAAAGTAGGTGAGCAGTACATTAATAGAGAGCAAAAAAAAGAATGAAATAACAATCTCTTCTCTTCTGTGCACATCAGAGTAAGAGGCCACAGAAATGAATACAATATAACTGCAAACTGAGCTCTCCCACTCACATTCCACAGGAAAGGAAAATGTAGATACTGAACCTAGACAGAAACCTACATAAATCCTTAGGGAAATAAACAAAGCTCCAACACTCTTAAAATATCAACATGAAATTTTTTCAGAGACAACCTCACGATTACTTCTTCTGCGTTTTAAGTTTACAGCCTGCTGAGTCTGCTCCTCAGCCCTGACACATATCCTATAGGCTTCTCTTAGCAGCTCCTTCTCCTTTTCTGTTCTCTTTGAGAACATTATAAATACCTTTGGAAAGAATTCTCTCACAGCCCTCCTTCCCAGCTTACCACATAAACTTCATCTGCTGTTCATCACTGAGATGTTTGGGGAGAAAAAAAAAAATAAAAAGAAGCAAAATTATAACCATGACTGATTAATTTGGCTTAAAAAATGTGCAACTGTGTCCTTCCTGAAACCATCTTTTTTAGAACTAATGTCTATCATGGTTGTTCATGCCCCAGATAATTCTCCTAATTCACAAGGAGCATGGCCATGTGCCTAGATGAAAGGTCCTCAGTACTTTCTATAAAAGTCTATTCTCAAAGATGATGGGATGGTGAAACTTGCTCATGTACACAAGATACTAAAAGAAGCAGTGAAATTCTTTCAGTGAAGACAGAGGGTGAGCCTTTTTCTCTTTATTCTTTCAACAACCAACTCATTTGTTGCATTATTTTCCATTATGAATTAGAATAAGCACTGGAGAACAGCCCAGACAACGGAAAGAGTTGTTCAGGGCACCAGAGCAAACAGTCCTTCAAAATTCCCTTTGCAGAAACCAGGAACAGAGCACTCTTTTTATTAAAACAAATCCCTCTTCTCTGTTTAGAAATAAGGGATCTAGGAGGCTGGCTAGGATATACCCTTCACAATAACTCCTTACTGCTATCTGTGAGATGAGCAGCCAAAAATCCCCAACATAACAAATTGCCAACATGGAAACAAACACCCCCAGGAACAGGCTCTAGATACTCTTGTGATTCCTAACTGATAAAAACTATGCTGAACCCATCTGCTATTTATTCCTTGGTTTTACCTGCGATTCTTTTTTTTTTCTCATTTACAGATAAGTATAAACTGAGCAGAGTAAAAGTTAACATTGCAAATTAAAATAAAGCATAATGACTTATTGTGGCAAAGAAGCTACCAAAGAAACAAGCTGCACAAAATTGCTCCAGCTTATTCCACTCCCAGAAGCAACAGCTCCGATGAGAAAGCACGTGCTGATGAGAAACACGTGATAAACAAAAGAAAGACACATAAGGAGATTCCAATCTGGAACTGCACCAGTTTAAATCTATATTTAACCTGTTGGATTGTGCTGAGTCCAAAATTTATCTCTAAGAATGAAAAAAAAAAAGGAGCCATATGAGCCTACTTTTAAGATAAGAACAAGAAAACACAACTCAGAGCCCCTGCTTCCAGTTCTGCCATTGATTGATTGTGCAACTTGTAAGGAATCACTCTGCCCCCCTGTGCTGAACCTGCTTCATCTGTGGAGACAGCTATTTTTTTTCCCTGGAGATCAGCCTTCTGATCCAACTAACCACGTGAGCACTCAAAGCAGCCCAAAGGACAGAAAGAGACCTTTCCTTCTTGGAGCAACACAGGCTTAGCTCAGCTCAGGCCAATTGTGAAACTGCACCCCAAGGATTTGGAAATGAGACTAGATACTTTTTAGAACTACCCCAACTTCTGACCTACTGGGAGGGTACAAAAGCAGGACATTTCTATTTTCACAGCCTAAAAGCATGCTTAAACCAAGAGTAACCTTATACTCCCTAGCCTTAAAACCTGCAAATCTAAACAGTAAAACATTCCCCAACATTCATTCTTTCTTCTACATACAACCCTTCCCACTGAGATGGAGTGCCAGCAAGGTCCAAAGTCTCAAACTTCAGATCTGTATTACAGCCTGTAACACTGGCTGGATGGGCAAAACCCTGAAATTTTCCTGTGTAAAACAGAAGCATTGACAAGGCTGTCCAGACATTGCTAGTAGACAACACAAGGGTTTTAAACAACAGTGGTGAAAAACCATACTTCAGGATCTTTGTGTGAATGAATTCAGTCCTCTTGGATGTTAAGTAGTCCAATGTTTAGACTGTTTCTTTTGGTAGTGTTTCCCACAGCACTATCATTTGGAAATAAAGTTAGTAAATGACAGACAAGCAGTCTCAGAGTGGGCTGAAAGTAAGTAGGCTCAGTCTCTCATTCCTGGGAGATTTTCAAATCTTGGCTACTAAAAAAAATCACGGGGCTGATCTAGCATCAGCATCTTTCCACTATGAGCATCATGCTTGATTATGTGACCTGCAGGACCTTCCCACCATTCTGTGATTTCTCAGTATAGAAGCAGCAGAAGTCTCTCCACACAGCCCCTTTGACTAAGACAGAGCAATCACCAACAATATAAAGTTTAATAACAAAGACAAATGCCAGATTCTACACCTCAGATAGGGCAACCCTGAATGTACATACACACTGGGGAACGAGAGGCTGGAGAGCAGCGCTGCAGAAAGGGAGCTGGGGGTCCTGGTCCATGGCAATCGAATGTGAGTCATTGTGCCCTGGCAGCCAGGAGGACCAACCCTGTCCTGGGGGACATCAGGCACAGCCAGGCAAGGGAGGGGATTGTCCTGCTCTGCTCTGCACTGGGGCAGCCTCACCTCGAGTGCTGGGGGCAGCTCTGGGTGTTACATAAAAAAGACACTGAGCTGTCAGAGAGTGTCCAGAGGAGGCAACAAGGATGGCAAAGGGCCTTGAGGGGAAGCTGTGTGAGGAGTGCCTGAGGTCACTTGGTGTGATCAGCCTGGAGGAGAGGAGACTGAGGAGAAACCTCATTGCAGCTACAACTTCCTGGTGAGGGGAAGAGGAGAGGCAGACACTGATCTCTGTGGTGACCAATGACAGGACCTGAGGGCACAGCCTGAAGCTGTGTCAGGGGAGGTTTATATTTGCTATTAGGAAAAGGTTCTTCACCCACAGGGTGGTTGGGCATTGGAACAGACTCCCCAGGGAAGTGGTCACAGCACCAAGCCTGACAGAGTTCAAGAATCATTTAGATAATGCTCTCAGGCCCATGGTGTGACTCTTGGGGATGGTTCTGTGCAGGGCCAGGAGCTGGATTTCAATGATCCTTGTGGGGACTTTCCAACTCAGGATATTCTATGATCCGGTGAAACTATTAAATGACTGACTGTAAGGGTTAAAACATAGAAAAACCTGTTACTGTCTGTTTTCTCAAGACCTCAAAAGCATATTGATTTGTAAAACCACCTCATTTTAATTATAAAGAGGGGACAGTTCCACCACATTCTCAAGCCAGTGCCTTAGGATTCCCTTCATGCTCTGTTAAAATGCTTAAGATTTTCATTAAAGGGTGTCTTTCCAGGTTTCACAGATGATCTGGGAAAACACATTCTTAAGATATAGTCAGACTCTTACTGTAGTATTTCTTAAATACAATTTCACAAACCCAACATTATATAGCAGAGGAAATAGAAATGCAGATAAGCTTTCACTAATGGAATTCTGCTACATTAAAAAAAAACCCCAAACAACTAAAACCAAAGTCAGATACAAAATACCATTCATAAAAATGATCACTTGATTTACCAGAGCTTCACTAAAGGGATCAGTAGTCCCTTTGATCAGCCACTACAAGTGCTTGTTTATAAAGGAACAAAAGACGACTTTTGTCTATTTGTATTGTTGACTTGATGCATTTTAAATAAAAAAAGCTCAATTTACTGCAATCAAATGAAGGCAACCAGCTGTGAAAGAACTTAAGCACATTACAGTCAGCAGGCAAACTATATGCAGTAAAACCTAGGATCTGTTTCTAGAAATTAACTAATTATTTTCATCCCTCTCCCCATTTTTCACAGTAGACACTGATATTCTAAAAATCAAAATTTCTTACTTGACTTCAAGTGATTGATGCCCTACTAAATCACTCAATAAATTACTGCAGTTGTTAGATACCTTCATCCTCTTATCTCCAAGGTCAAGGCAACTACAATGAATGATACCAAATTATAGGACTGTGTTTCAGGATTTTTTGATTCATAATCCTTAACCAAAAGAAGAAAAAAAAAAATCCAGTTCTTTCTACAAGCTTTACTCACATTCAAGGATTAACTGCAAATATATAGATGCCTGAAATCTTCTATTCCATTACTATCATATGATTTTCAGTTTGAAAACATTTAGAGGAATAAAGATCTACTTCTTTTGACATAATTGACCTGCGTTACAGCACTACATGACCTGAAGCTATCAGAGACAACAGTACAAGCATGACCTGACAGTAAAATCAAGAATTATAATTACAGACCACTGTTACCAGTAGACATGTATTTTCATATTGTCTGAAATGTAATAATTGAAGGATGGCTATTAGGTCATGAAACTAAATGTCTCTTGATAAAAATTTAACATAGCAATAGGTATTATTTGGATTCAGTGAACATTTGTTTTGATCTTACTAATGTGCTATATTTAACAAAAAAATCAGCGCAGAGCAGTAAACGAAATAGATACACAGGCCCTGTTCTGCTACTCCTTGCTTTATGTAAACTCTCCTGAGTGTCAGATGGTTGTTAATTACCAAAAGAGACAGAAGATAATGCAATAATGCACATTTTGTAAATGTTACCTGTTTCCCTCCCTTTAAATCATTATCTATGGTCTTTGGTTCATTCACTCTCCAGATTTCTTCCCCATGCCATGCTAGATCTGTGTATCACCCTCAGAATGCTCCCCCTTTCTGTAGCATTTCTCCCATGCTAAACATTTGACAGGCTAATAACCAAACCAGAATATTTGTGAGAGTTCCTGATACTGCTGTAAAAATTCTTCTAAATGGCATCACCCTATAATAAAGTACTATGTTAATGACCATTTATATACTGTTCTACCTAGAACAGGTTTTTGAAATACGTCTTTCACTGCAAATGAATTATGTCCATGGTATGTTTTAAAACTGATTCTGTTTCACTGTATATAAACTCTTCGCTTCTTATACTGCAAAGACTCAAGCACAAGCTTGAAATACATAGGCACAGAAATATATAAGAATAGGAGGCTGGAAAGGGCAAGCTTTAAACCCTTGAAATCACAAGAAATATTGTTATGTGACCTTATTATTATGATGATCATGTTCCAGACAACAGCCTAACCTCACAATGCATGAGGAAGAGTTGGTGGTGGATATCTGGGCCTTTTTTTGGTCTCTTCTTATCCCAGTGTTCCACATTTGTACTTAGACTTGACAGACTTCTGGGCAAGATCTCACCAGAGTTTTGTATGAAATAATAAACTATTTCTCTGTCTCTCTCTTGGAAACATCTACATCTGCTGTTTCATCTTAGGTTATCTACCTTTCTTAAGGCTCACTGCTTATTCCTTCATCTTGTCAGCTGGTCTCCCCATGTTCACCTCCAATATTTCAGAGTAATTCTAGTGTAGAAACTCCTGTTTCTGGACCTTGAGTTCAAGATCTGCAGTGTCATTTTTGTTCCACTTGAGACCATGAGAGAGAGATAGTATCTTGTGTTTTTAAGCTATGCATCCCTCAACATGCAGTTTAAGGAATAAGTAGCCAAGATGCCTCTGAACCATTGTATTTTCCTCTTCCCTTGTCATGAACTGCTCCCAGAGAGGACGGTGTCCAAAGTGCAGTAGCTCATCATAAAATGGAATAAAACTGTCCCCAGTAAAATTTAAACAGCTCGGAAATGCTGCCTATGTTACAAGAGAAGTGTGCTTTGCACTTCAGTTTTAGCCGTGAATACTTCACAATTTAGTTTTCCCTCAGGTCTTCTATCAAGGGGCTCCGGCCTTGATGCAACTGCAGCTCTTTTCCAGGGCACAATATGGCCAGACCTGGGATAAGAATCTCACCCAGCAATTTGTCACCACAGAATAATGCTTCTAATTATAATGAGAGATGAATAACTGAGTGTAGCAATATCAATTAGCAGAGTACATCATTTAAGGAAGGCAGGCTGCTCTTGTTCCAGTCTAGAAAGAGCAGTGAGACGTGCACAAAACAACACCACCCTTTAAATGGTGGCTTTTCCTCCTCGCAGCTCATGACACAATGGCCAGTGAGACTGAGAAGGGGGTAGAAGATCCATATATATGGTCAGAAAGCCCATGCACTACTGACAGGAATGAAAGATTTCTGAAAGCTGCATTTCTCTCAACATTACGAGCAATCTACATTATACTGCTAATTACGCTGTGCTTTCCACATGAGAATTTTGAGACTGTAGTCCAGGCAACTTAGGGCAGCGTTTTATTGCCAAAGCTGGTCCACATTTGACTTTCCAATTCCATGGAAAAAAATTCAAAGTTTTACTTTGCTTTTGGTCCTAATTCAAACTTGTAAAACACACTCCAGAGCAAAAAGGTACTGGTGAGAACGACTAGAGAGAAGAAAGGGGAAGAGACTGAAGCTATTTCAACCTTAAACTAAACATTTTGATAAAATAAGATTTCCTTTTGATAATGATTTGGATTTATTTGATATTATTGTAATATGACATCATCTAATGAAAGTTCTAACATTTAGACTGTAACCACATAATTTTAAGAAAAAAAAAAAGTTCAGTATTTTTAAGTATTAAAGGAAGTCAGCACATGCAGTGATTGAGCTTTTAAGCAGATAAAAGTATTCAAAGACAAAGGCAATACACCCCTGCAATTTAAACACACTGCTGGAATCAGCTACAGTGCTGCGGCAGATGGGGGAGGGAAGGGAAATCATCCTCTCCCATCACATCACACAATAGATACAACACATCAAGTGTGCTGTAAGAAAATGCTACACTGTTCTTCCAGCTATAAATCCTAGCCCACTGTACTGTAAAACTGTACCAAAAAGGAAAAAATGTAGACTGTAAAAATCAAATGAAAAGGTCAGGTCATGTCAAAAGCTTGGACACCAGGGGAATTTTTTGGAAAGACTTTTCACAATAGAATGGGCGAGCCAGTGTTCGCTGGTCTGCTCTATCACTTCAGTTCATTAAAATTCCACTATCTACCACATGACATGGACAAAATCCTATTCCCCAGTGGAGAACTGAACAAGAGCTTGAGGTAATAGAGAAAGAGATTATTTAAAAATCAGAGGATAAGAAGAACTACAGAATATTCAGAAGCTTAAGGGAAAATATGGCCTTGCAAATCAATAGCCTAGAAGTTAATGACAAGTTCTGATGGAAATTCTAAATAAACACAATGTGTTGGTGCATGTACGCATGGACTTTGTTTAAAATACTTTCATTTGCTTCTTGTGAAACCTTAGGTATGATGGGATCAGAGTTAATGGAATAAATAATAAAGTGTTGCTATTTTTGACTGAACCAAGAATTATTTTCCTTGCTATAGAAGCAAACAGTTCAAAGTAGCAAAAGTCATGAGGGGCTTCTTGTTTTAAACCACAGTTTTACCAAACAACCCTGTGCATGATACATAAACAAGCATTTGGCCTTTCAGTGTGCACAATTACAATGTAGCAAGTCCTAATCATTTCTTTAAAAAAAATTGCCCATAAAGAATATAAAACAATTATTTTAAACACAAACTTATTTTGGTATTACATTACTGTTACCAAAACAGAGAAGTAGAAGAATGATATTTTTATATTTCTGGCCACTTTCCTAGTTCACCCAATAAAAGGAAAAAAATTAGGGTAAAAAAAAAAAAGAAAGAGAAGGGAAGAATAAATAGAGAAATACAGTTCTTACCCTGAAGAGCGGCAGTCTGGTTTATTTCTTTCTGAGCGATCTGTGAGAAAGGAGGCATAATATCAGCACAGAAGTTGCATGTTCTTTAGCAATACTAGCACAGAAGTCTTAAGAGAACTGTGAAACCATATGACTAGCAAAACCAAAAGCTGATTCTGTTCTAAAACTGCTTTCCCACACTGGACTAGACTGCCTAAGACCAAGTAAAATTACTGCAAGTTTAACATTTGTTACAATTCCTCCACTCAAAACACAGTGTATTTAATGTTTTGTTTTAATGCTTTGGAAGCTTCTCCTCCCTTTAGCTGAAATGAATAGTGCTTTAGTTCAGGATAAAAATAAGGGAGAGGGAAGAGGAAAAAAGAAAAACCACAGATTACTCAGCGCAAAAAAATCATTCCATGAATCATGGCTGGCAGAGTTCCCTGACAGGATGGGAGAAAAATCAGCAGTTGGTTTCAGCAACATCTGCAAATACACTGAATCCAGTGCAACCCCACCATTAACTCTTTCAGCTTCTGGGGTTCCAAATACTGAATTTTTCTGTGTCTTTAGAAAGGGGTTTGTTTATCCTGTAAGTATTTCATGTAGCTTATTTGGACTAATGAGACTGACCCACAAAAATCTACACATAAAGCTCCAGTATGCACAGAAAATATAAAATATTTCTATCAAGAGTTATGATTATTGTACAAACATTAAAAAGTAACCACAGTGCTATGATATTAGAATTCATATATTATAATTTATATTTTAAGTCCAGAATGTCTTTTATTGCATGATTTTTGAACCACCTGAAAAATTGAGACTGTTGTCCACCTAAAATGCACATATTCTAATATTAGAGGGGGGTTTTATCTTTTAATGCCTAAAAATCCACTATACAAGCAGAAGGTAATTCCTACAGCTGCACATAATCTCCACTGACCATGGTAATTTTGCTTCTAATTTGATTTCTGTATATTTTAAACAGAAAGCTATTTTTTGTGTGTTAATAAACACTCTACTGAAAAGCTTGACTGTACAGAAGAGTCTTCCTAAAAAAAATTTCACCCTCACAGATTGTATTTTCAATCTTAAAGCTCTGCATTTGAAATAAAATTTGTTCTGTTGACAGTACACATTTGTTTGCGCAGTTTTATTTCCTGTGTAAAAGAAATATTTTCCTCTCCAAGCTTTATGTGCTCATTTGATTAAGCTTTCATTAAAGTGGTAAAAAAGTTATCTCATGGCAATGGTGCTTAAAAGTATGTAATGCTTTTTCCATCCATAGGTGCTCCTACTGAGCTGTCATAGTCACACAGTTATAATTTATTGTCTTCCTGACTCACAGCGATCTCCATTTCATCTCACTGTGTGCAATTCTGCTAGCAGAAGCAGCACAGTATAGCTCTGGAATAGCTCAAACCAGAGCTGCAGCAGCAGTTCTTCAAACACACATTCCTTCCATCCTTACCAGGTAACCTCCTTACCTGGGAGCACTGAACAAAATGAGACCGGACTTCCTACTGAAATCTGCTTGCCATCTGCTGTTCGTTATCCCTGTCTCCTGCTCTTAAGCAGCCACAGTCTAACACTATTCAGACAAAGCCTCCCCACTGCTAAAACGATCCTGTGAATGAACCGGTGAAAAGGAAGAAACCGAGTCAGAGCACATGTAAGCACAACATCTGGGAGCTCTCCCACATAGCCCATGTCCAGGCAGCAGATCCACCAGAGCCCGCCCACACCGCTGCAACCTGCTCATTCAGGAAATCAATGTGATTCCCTTTCCCCTTTTCTTTTCATTCCTGTTTCAACATTTCAATGCTACATTTGGTTTTGCACATTTTTTTTTTTTATAAACTTGGTGAGAGCACACCATCCACACACATACTGATGTTCTTGAAAAGAACAAATTGTAATCCTACAAGCAAAGAGCCAACATTTTAAAATAGAACTACAGCCTCCACCTCATTAAGTTTGCTGTGACCTTAACCTTTTAAATCTGTTTTAGTTTGAAGTGTAATGAGAGACTCAAAGAGCTCAATCTTTCAGTTAGGTGCTTGGAGTCAATTAGTGGTGAAGTCACTGTATCAGGAGGTATTTAAGGAAAGACTGGACATGGCATTTGGTGCCATGGTCTGATGGACAAGGTGGTGTGGTCATAGTTGGACTCAATCTCAGAAGTCTTTCCCAACCTAATTGATTCTGTGAGTCTGTAAATTTTGCAATTCTAAATGCTGTTTTGGCATTAGGTACAAGCATCAATTCAAATAATGACACACCTCTACAAACACTACAATATGAAAGCCTGAAAAAACAGGCAATTTCTTTTTAATGCACACACACATACATGCAGATCTTATCTCTCCACTCTGTAGGCAAATCCTTGACTTGAAAAAAGCTGAGTCTTAAAAGTGCATGCCCACAACTGATTCTCTTTTCTCTATACATGTCACCTCAACAGCAGAGAATCCTCTTTGTAATCATTTCTAACAGAAATAAGCAAGAAGACTGTATAGTCTGACAAAGGTCTGAAAATGAAATCCTGTACTACAGATCTTCCTCTATATCAAAGATATAAATTGCTATAAAACATTACAGGACATTATGCCCTTCTAGCAGAAAACTGTATATTCTTCAATTCTAAACTCTGGAAGCCAAAACTGTGCGTCAGATCAGAGCAAACACTGAATGCTGCTGGAGTAGCACTTAAAATGAACAAACAGGCCAGTCTGCATCCTGGCATAGGAAATGCACAGGAAAAAATGCCACTTCCAGTGACAGACACTACCTTCCAGACACAAGACACCAGTACTGTCCCCTCTAGCCTTCTGTTGCTAAAAGTAATAAAATTCTTTACTGTGTATGCAGCTGGAGCAAAACACGCTAGGAATTTACAGCAGTCGGTACTCACAGGCTACAGAACCGGACTGTACGATCCTAAGTTTATTTTAATTAATGAAGTTCTTTCTGCCTGTCCTCCAAATCACAATTTGTGTAGCCAGAGATCTGCAGTCTCTCAATCCGTAAGAACTGACCATGCTCCAACCTCCCGCAGACCATACCTAAAGGTTTTCTCCACTTCATGCTCATATCTACTATTTACAAAACCTTTGTTGCCCTCATAAAATTACAGCCGTACAAGAGAAATGTATTAGCCTTGCTCAGAAGCAGGATATAGTGCAAGAAGCCAAGCAGCTAGCAGGTGGAGCAGACGAGGTGGAAGAAGTCAGAGACTCCTGGCTGAAGCTGAGAAGACTGTTGCCCAGTTCTAAGCACAGCAGAAGAATCAAGGAAAAACATTAAGGCACAAAAATCTGCTCTTTATACCACAATTGTTTGGCAAATCTAGCTTTTCTTTACAAAATTATGCTCTGTGTATTTCAGCAGCAGCATGGACACCTTATGCCTTTTTTCAGCATTCAAAGGCTGAGTGGCAGACAGAAATACCATGTTCCAGTTGCTTTCAGAAAAAAAGGTGATTCTCTTACACTCCAAGTTTGAGAAAATTAGTTTCTTTTGTTGTTTGTTTTTAATACAACAGAAAAGTTTTTCTTCTCAAGGAAAATATAAACATAATCATCAGGAGAAAAAATAACTGGGTCAACATTTCAGTTGCTCCACAAACCCGAAATAGCTTAAGTTTTTGCCAAAAAGACCACCAATGCAGAAAACAGTATCTTTTAAGGCAATCACTCTTGTTTCTGGAAGACAAGCAAAGAAAAGGAAAAAGGCAACTCACACTCAGTAGAGCCATTATTTTCCTCTGTTTATTTAGCAAGCTTCTTCAAAGCATCTTGTTGCTAAGAGTGACTTCAACTGAAAAGTTTGCTCTCATTAGAAAAAAATTCAAGTATAAACATAAAATGTTGTTGAAAAATGGGTGGAAAGTTAACACACATTCTGCCGCATCAAACTGCAAAACTACTGGGGAACCTCCAATGCAATTACCTCCTGAGGCTGGTAACTTCCCACTTTTAACCCCATTCCACAGCTTGATCTCTTAAAAGCTAAAGGGAGAAAAGGGGGGCACATACCATTCCCATTTGTGGGAAATATTGTATAACATTAACTATGCCTGTTGAATTGAGCAGTCAGCAAAAGAGGTGGGACACTAACACTCTTCAGGAAGACACACATAGCTAGAGCAACCAGCAGTCTCCATTCCAGCAGTTTTTAGCCCCCAGTGGCTCAGCAGTGGTTTCACAAGGAAAGAAAGCATGCCATGCTACTGTAACAATGGCAAACCTCCAGACAAACCAAGCAATGTGAACCATGGGCTTTTAAGCAGTGCTGGCAACACCAAAATATAGAGAGAAGTGATGTTTTCAGGATAAGTAAATTATTGGAAGAGGCCGTACAACTTTCATCTGATGATGCATCTGAATGCATCAATCCCCAATGAACTTTGAAGGCTGTCAGGCCTTAACAAACCCAGATGCTAAGACTAATACAGCAGCTTTACAAGGCATCGTGCAGAAATGTGATGCCACTACTTTAGTCATATACATCTAGACCCAGGTGACCACAGCTAAAAAGTGCACCAGTCCCTGCCAGCCAACTGCATGAAGAACCCCCAATTTTAATTTCTAATTGCCAGTGTAAATGGAGCCCTCAGTCAAATGAATTGCACATTTTCTGGGAAAAAGACCTGCATTTGTGTGGGATTTTCAATGCTAGTTGCTTTATTTGCACTGAAACAAGCAGTAACTGCCACTGATACTGCCACCTTTTTGCCTCTGTTTGTTAAGGTATATTGTGGCTCAAAGCCATTCCTTAATTTCAGCACTTCCCTCAGGTAAGGAATCAAAACAATGCAAATTGATTACACTGTGTAGAATCTACTATAAATTTTGGTCAATTTTGTTAGGAACAGCCATACAGCAAAACCCATAAAACTGAACATTTGTTTATGTATTTTAATATTTTAACAGCAGAGTCCCTTATCAGTTGTTTAAAAGGCAGAAGGCTCAAGCAGAGATTAATGAGAGGCTTGGAAGAAACATTTTAAATTTACTTTATATATAACTTTCTCTTTACTGCAAAAGGCTACAAAATCAGGACACGCTCAGAGTTTTTAATTGTAAAGGCAGATAGTTTTTATACGTACTTTAAATTCCATAGTATGCTGTTGACTTCCAGAGCAGTACACTGCCAGGAAGAAAACATTATAACACCCCCCACAATGAAATTGCCTGTCAGTTTTAGTGCTAAACAGTAACTGATTCTGTAAGCACAAAGCATTCCTGCAGTTTTTTATACTTGGAGTAATGTTTTTTCCCCCCCACTTTAAATACAACTGATAGATAGCTGGGGATGGACCCCAACACATAGCTGAGAACACACTGTACCTCTGCAGTTGTGTACTTAATTTTGAAACCTACTGACCACCATAAAGCATGTAATCATCCCAAGACTTTAAGCTATAGTATCTTTACCTTGCTAAAAAAGGTTAAAAATAAAGTATAATCTTCTTTAAAGCCTTTAGTGCACTTTTAAATGCACAACATATACGTGAAAAAAGAATTTTTCTGGATAGCAGAGGCCACAATTGCCAATGCTACATTTGCCATTGATTTGTTTTTGTGACTCCGAAGTTCCACCCCCTCATTCTTGTTCCTACATTTCTCCTGCACTGCAACAGCGAAAGTGTGTGTGCATCAGTGTGAGCATATGTGCCAGCAAAAGAGGGGGCTGATGCAGAAAACAAAAGAGAAAGGAAACAGACTGTGTAAGCTCTCACCATTTCTCTAAAAAGTTTGTGCTGTAAGAACCTAGACCAAACTCAGCACTGAGAACTGGGCTTGTTCTTAAGCCATAAATGAAAAACAAACTATATAAACAATCATATACACCCACTACATACATATGTTACCACATTTTTGCCTTCTACCACAGTTGTTTAAGAAGGAAATTTAGGATACAGCTGCTTCTAAAGCTCTTTTTTCAAAAAATTAGTAACACCTGGAAGTACAAATCCCCACATCTTCATAAAAGACATCCCAGCTGATCAGTGCAATGTAATTCTTAGATTATGTACTTCAGGTATAACTAGACAAAGGTATCAGTACACCACCAGAATCACAGCGGGAGCTACTTTAGATGAGCCCTACCACTTAATTTTTTTAATCCTTTCATAAGGAAAGTATCAATTAACTCAACATTTTGATGAACAGAAGACTTATAACCACAAAATACATTCCTCTCTAGGCATTTCCGAAATGTTAAATCTACATTTCTGAAAAATAATTCTCTGATGTTACTAGCATTGCCATTAAACGAAATTATCTTTCAAGGGCACTGTACTACCTTTTTCTTCCCAAATCAGAGATTTAGCATGCCTGCAGAGATTCTGCATATTCCTCATCTAGACCACAGAGCTCACTCAGTCCTACCTATGTCTGCCTATCAGGATGCTGATACACATTCAAAAAATGCAAACGTGTGAATAAACTAGTCCTTCTGACACTGTATTAAAAGACTATCTTATAAGCATTCATATACAATATGCAAGATGCAAATGTATTCCATTATTGTCCTCCTCAGGGGTTTGCCCTGCTTGAGAACCAGAACATCCAGCATCAAAAGTGCCTCCAGCTTTGAACACCTCTGTGTATTATCCCATCTCATCACTCACCGGTCACAACATACTGTTGAGGTGGCAAACCTCAACAGCAGAAATCCCCAGTGTAATCTTATGGATTAAGCACTTGAAGCTAAATCATATTCAATGTGGGCAAGACATGGACTAACAATAAAGTGCTGAATAGCAATTCAGAAGATATTCCCCCTTCTGTGTATCAGGAAACTAATTTGGCTTCAAAACAAACAAGAAAATTTCTTTCTTGACTATTTCATTCTGTGAAGCCATTGACAGAATAAAGGTGACATTGCTTTCAATTTGGATATCAGACATGATAGTGAGTGCAAGTAAGTGCCTAAGTCTGCACTGTAGGAAGAATTTGGAGACTGGGGAGATGAAATGACACAGAGAAGGAAAATAATGTATGAAAAGAAAGGACTGTAATACACTCAACCACAAAAAAAGCAGTATCTCTAAAAATAGAATAAATGTACCAGGCAAATGAAAGTATTTATTTCTCTTAAGATATCACTGAAATACTCAGTAGCTTGTTCTTGGAATGTTTTGTGGTCCTTTGTCACTTTATAATTAAAGAATCCCCAAGCTGTTTACCCAGTTCACCTAACAAGAACAGTCTTAAATTTCACTGATTTTGTTACAAGTACTAATTTTCTAGGGAAGTGCATTTGAAATTAGCCTATTAACAAAATATTTTCCCTCCAGTGACATTGGTAATTCTGCCCAACATAGAAATAAAAAAACCCTAGGAAACTGAATGTAACAATTGCTTCTCACCTGCACTGGATTCATCTGAAGTACCACAAAATCGATTATTCCCAAAAAGAACTCTTGTACTTTATCATCAAACAAAGATTACAAGACCTAGACACATCATAAAAGGGATTAATGTGAAGGTGCAAAAAATGTATTTATTTAATGATGGTGGCATATATGAATTAATTGTTGTACCCTGAGATAACCCTCATCCAACAGCTTTGAGCACATGCTTAAAAGTTGTGCAACTCTCTGCCACTATTCCACAGAACAGGAAGCACTGTGCTGTTATTAAAGCAAGTAATGTTTTAATGCATATTATTTAATAATGTAGTGATCAGCATCCACTTTTTAAAGATGTGAATCACCTGGCATTCTGAAGACATTTTACTGAGGTGTGCACTGGATTTACCCACATCTGCTCCAAGCTGTTAAACATCTACCAAATCCCCTTTAAGGTACCTCAGAGTCCTTCATTACTGGCCTAACATGTGCATGTAAATATGCATATGTGCGCCCTTTGGTCCTGGACCAACATCCTGACCAACAGTCACTATGTACAGCTGGACTCCTGGCACCATGACATCACCTTGTGCAGCTGTTATAAAAGTAATTCTTTACCTGTTTCTACCCTCAACATGAGGCTACTGCATCTTTTTCTCAGTCTTCTAAATGCAAATTTCATCCATTCAGGTGCTACTCATGGCAACACAAAGCAGTTTCACCTACAGTCAATGAGAGGCTTCAAAAATTTGCTATGACCAAGAAAAAGGATGGCAAAGTTATTAAGCATTCAGAAACCCTCAAAACAACGAATCCTGTGCCTATCACAGATAAACACAGCTTTTCTGGACACTCTGGTAAATGCTGGCAGAAACAGTTCCAATTGTTTGGTACCTTGGAGGAAATAACTACCCTCCCATGTATTACTAGACAGCTCCCAAATTCTGTGCACCTGCCAAAAAGGCCTACAGATCCTGTCAGAGGCATGCAGCCTCTGTAAATATACTAATAAGTACCTCTACATTGCTGTAGTGCCAAAATACCATAATGACACACTTCAAATAGTTCTTGATAATGGATCCACAAACATCAAGCTAGTGGACAGCAATTACAGAAATGAAATGTGCCTAATGTCATGGCAGCTGCTACCATGCATTTCCCAGAGACAATATTGATGACCTGCAGCAAGCTTTGCACACTTGAACACAAAAAAATCACTTTTCTCATAAAGTTAAGCTGATAAGGACTGAACACATGAGGTCTGCAGCATTATCCCATCTCATCATTCAGTGACACTTGTTCCATGCTGGCAGTGATGCTCATTCAGGCACGGATTTGACCTGCTTAAACAATGGATGTGGTAGGACGTGGCAGGTGCCCAGCCTCAGGAACTCCATTCTCAGGTGAATTTCATCATCTCAGTTTGGAGTTCACTGAATGTTCCAAAGAATGGCAAGCTAAAGACAAATGACCAAGTGTACAGCATTTGCCATCAGCTGAACTGTGGCACCTGACAATGCTGTTCTTCAAGTACCAGGTAAAAGGACAGAGACTTCTTATAAAGCTTCTACTTTGATCCCAAGTCCCACATTTCTATTAGTTTTGTACCCTAAATTTAAAGTACAGCTATAAAATGGATACAGCACACCAATGGAGTAATTCAATGTGAGAAAGTTATTGAAATACTGAGCTTGTTTCCAGACATTTATGTCCCACCTCTCCAACAGGATGAACAAACAGTATTTTAATAACAAATAAGATCACAACACACTGTACACTCAAAGATTCTTTTAAATGATTTAGCACAGATGTGCACAACCTGAATCAATTTTCATTTATAGATCTGTGATATTGAGCACTCAGTTTTTAATGCAAGAAGGAATTAAGGATGAATACAAAATTATCACCTTGAGAAAAAATTATATTAATTTTAGCTTATCTCTTATAAACAGAATCTAACTGAAGAAAAACATCAAACAACTTCTTTTATACATACAATATTCTGTCTAGGAGAATGGACCAGAACCCTTTTGTAGTAAACACAGTGCTTGAAAATTTACCTAAGCTTTTAAGGAAGTAAATCACCATGATCAAGACACACTAAAAAGCAGAATACAGATAAGAAATTTATCATCATAATTCAAGAACCAGTGATTATCCAGCAGAAATACCAACCAGTATGCAAAGGCAGTAACTGATTTCATATAATGAATGATTGTGTTCCTTACTACCATGCAAGATTTGAAGACTAAAAGTCTAAGTGGATTCAAGAAAGGAACTGAATTAGTGAAAGATAAATCCATTGGCAGCAATTTAGCAGGGCCTTTCATATGCAGCCTCCCAGAAGTTGCTAAGAAATTGACTGCAGAGGGGAAGGAATTTCTCTTGGAAGTAAAAACTGAATTCTGGGAGGTGTTTCTTGCATGCTTTCCTGAAGACATTTGTTTTTTCAGTTTGTATGCTGTGACACACGAGCTACTAGCACAGCTCTGAAAGGCTGACAGTGTGCCCACTATTAACCACAGGAGTAGCGATGTCAATCATTTGAAATCTTTAGCATGTTCTGATCCAATCATATTTTCTTCAAAAGCCTGAACAAGCTGGCTGAGGTAGCAACACAATCACAAAATAAATGCTATGACCTCTTTAAAAGCTTAGGGAAAATAAAAAATGAACAGTAAAATTTGTTGCATTCAGCTTGTACTCCGGTGTGAACTTTTTCAGCCTTGCTGTAATCCAGCCCTTCCTGCTGGACCCAAATACAGCCATACAGAGCAGGAAATCAAGAATAGATTTGTTTTGTAACACATGCAAGAATTTCTAAACCAATCAGGTTCATCTTTGAAGCATCTTATTTAGCATTCCATTAACTTTTGTCAGAAGATTCTAAATTGTCAAGTCAGAATGTCAAATTGATGTTTTTAGAATACCACATGCAATCCATACAAATCTCTACAGATTTAAAACACCTGAAGCAATCAGTGTAACAGCACTACATCAAGTGGTCAATTAAAAAATGTTGATAAACATAAGATCCTGTGTCTGTCAAAATTTATACAGTGTTGAGGGAAAACCCAGAATTTTTTCTTGGTACGTGCCATCAACCACTAAATCTATGATTTCCCACAAAACTTATTTTCGTCCTTCACTAAAGGGAAGGATGCTTGCCAAGCACAAACCACAGATCAACAGATGATATATTGTGTTCCCAAATCTGCAGTTGGAATGCTTCAGTGCCTTTTGTGCATACTGTTTTTCAAGAGCATAGTAAAGAATCTTGGCCAGCAATGAAAACAACACTTGCACTACATTTTTTCTGTACAGTCAGTCAGAGGACCTGAATAAGCAAGGCAGGACTGTGCAATAAGAAGGCCGAAGAGGCCAGACTCCTCTACCCCAGAAAAGAGAAGGCAAAGAAGCTACTTAGCCACATCACACAGCTACTTGTAGGGTAGCAACAAAGATCACAAATGCAAACTCTTCCTGGTGTTAATGGACAATATTGAATGGGGCAATGGTCACAAATGTACCTTGGGAGGTTTGTACGTGAGCAAAAGTTCTTCTGTTAAGAATAAGTAAAGCACAGAAACAGGTTACCTGCAGAGGCTGTAAATCCCTCTCTTTCAGGAGACTTTGCAAGACATTGCTAGACAAAGCCTTGGCTGGATGGATCCAGCCTTGACAACAGACCTGCTTCAAGAAGGAGGCTGGACTAGGTGACCCCAGAGCTCCCTTCCAGACAACACTTTCATGGCCAGAAACACAAGGTCAGCAAAGCAAAGGAACTAAAGAATGCTAAAGCATTTTATTTCACTATAGATAATAAGCATCAAGAAAAGAAGTTCATGGCAAATTACTTTAGTGCTATCAAAATAAAATTTCATATTGTGTGAGATGCTTATTGAAACAATAAGAACTACACAAATTTTCAAAGGAGAGCATCAACACCACTACCCTGTTGTTTCCAGATTTTAAATCAAGGTGATGCATGGATTCCAAATATAAATAAATTATATTTAACGCCTCAGTAATTGCAGCTTAACATGCCTCAGTGACTTCAGCTATAGAGAAAGAAAAAAAAAGAAAGAACTTCAGAGTACAAAATTTGAGAAACAGAATCACAACAGAATGCTGAACTGATAGACTGCAAGGACACTGGGCAAAATGTCCAAGATAAGGCCAGCAGGAACCAGATTAGGAGGAATAAACAAAGCCAACTCATCAAACTAATGTGCTAATTAGGTAAAAGGCAACTCTGGCAGGGGAAGACCACAACCACTGACTCATAGCCACCAACTCAAGAAACCCACATACTCAAAAGAATAAGCATGTGGGCTGTAGCAGAAGAAGAAAGAAAGTGATTTAACTAACAGAAATAAAATACTAATTAATAAGAGAACTGTATAAATTATAGCCAATAAACATTAATACCTTTGCTTGTCAAAATGTATTAAAAATTAAAAGTTTTGATAATTAGTGTACTGGCTTTGTGAATTTGCCAGCTAGGACTGGCAAATTTCTGAGCTGAACTTTCTGATCTGAACTACATAAATCAAATACCTCAACGCTGTGTGGACTGGCCTCTTGCGCACTGGGTGAAGGAACCCATTTTAGGACAACAACGGCTATAGTCTCAAAAGCAAATATTAACAAATTTATTTGCAAATATTACCATTTTTTTCCAGTAAATCTGTAAACAACAACCACTTTGGTAGAAGCTTCTTGCAATGAGGTTATGACTCATTTTATACTTTGCTGTCTATCCCCATTCTTTATGCAACATCCCAGACCTGCCATTTGTTGCCCTGACAGGAAATGATCGCTTACAACACAGGTGACAGTAAGGTCTTTGTGTAATCACAGTTCTGTTGGTCACTCTCTGGCTACAAACTCATCTGTCCTTAAGCAATTATATACTTCTGTGCCTTGCTTTGGCTCTAACCTAAATGAAGTAGGTCCATTTAATCACTTAATAATGATACTTATTATTATTCGTCCTTCTACAGTTTCTTTGGCTAGGAAATCACCTCACTGACTACCAGAAGTTATTTAATTATTTCCTAAGACCAGCCCTCATTTTTAGAAGCATTGTTTCTTCAGAGGGCACAACATTCTTTGGGGTTCAGTCTATACTCCCGGCCAAGTAACTGCAAGTGTTTTTTTTTCTTGTCACTAACTTGAATCTCAAGATATGATGGAGAATTTCGATTTGTAGGCTATATTATTTAACTTCCAGAAAAGCTTTAGTTAGTATTTATGCTTACCTCAAGCAAGCTACAGCCAGACTACGAAATATAGTAGAAATATGCCCAGTAACTTCAATGTGCTGTGAAAAATGCCTAATCATATAATCTTCTTAATACTTCCAAGATACAACATACCAGCATCAGTCAGAGATTATTACAGGAGAATTACATTATTTGTGCTCTTTGGATCTTAAGTGTTTTACAGTAGTGGTGCCTGAAGCAGTTACTAAAACTGAAGCTCTTAAATCTGCATCGGGACTATCAAAACAAAGCAGACTGAATCTGAGGGAAAAGAGGGAAGCGATGTTCAGCTGGCCATCTGTCACCGTGAGGCGACACACAAATGACACAGACAGCAGTTCTGTTCAAAGCAAACTAAAAAACTTTATTAAAACATCTGACTCCATATATATATCTTTCTGAAATGCCAGTGTCATTGGAGGGTTACAGTGCCACCTCCTCAATGTCACTGGGCAACCCAACAGTCCATCAGGTTGCTCGTCCCCCATAAAGGAATGAAAAACAGTAACTTATTTACATAAAGTTTGTGGGAAAGTTCTGTGCAAAAAATGCAAACATCAGAAGGCTTGAGAAAACTTGAGAAAATCAGGGTGACAGCCATCAACT
The DNA here is from genome assembly GCA_013400575.1 of Peucedramus taeniatus. Classification (NCBI taxonomy): domain Eukaryota; kingdom Metazoa; phylum Chordata; class Aves; order Passeriformes; family Fringillidae; genus Peucedramus; species Peucedramus taeniatus. Next base: position 1,955 of record WBNO01012478.1, on the reverse strand, counting down.
CCACCACTTCTCGAATTTGTGAGCTAACTGACTAAACAAAGAAATAATTAAAATAATGGCACCCACTCCCCTATCTTGAATGCTCCTCTTAGTCCTCTTTTTAAGGGCTTCCTGTGTACACACGGGTAGACTAGCAGATCATAGATAGATTTATGAATTTATTTAAAACGAGTGATCTACTTGATGGGGACTTTTTTCTCTTCTCTTAATAAAAGAGGATAAATGGCTGCACTTGGTATGCACAAGCAGAACAATTCCCAGATCAGCACTGAAGGACACAGGCATGCAGACAAAAGTTTCCAGCTGAATAATGCTGACTTCTCTTCTGCAAGATGCTGATCCCGCCACTTCTTAAATATAACACTTGTTAAGCAACTAAGTCTTTGAATTACCCTTTTCCTAATCATGCTTTCTCCCAGCTCCAGGGTCATTGGCACCTCTTGGGAAGGACTAAGCTTGAGCTGTCCTTCTTATGATCCAGCGAACCCTAAAGGACATCACCACCAAAGCAGTCTCAGACCCAAGAATAAAATGAAGAACTTCAGACCATCTTATTCTTTACTTCTAAAGGCCAAATAAGTAGTTTTGCATTAACATGGGAAGAACTGCTGAGCATTGCTGTATTAAATTCTTCATTTATCTGTAAAAAGTCCATGATGCCTGCAAATTAGTGTTCACTGAACTTTGTCAGACACACTACAGAAACATACCCCCATAGCCTCTAAGCATATTGAGCAGTGAAACATTCAACCTTAATTTGTTATACTGGATATAGCTCATTGTTCTCAGCTTTGAAAACAAGTCAGTGCCAGTTTGATGTGGGAGTTGTGGGAGTGTAATGAATTGATCCAACTCTGAACTAAATCTTGTTTTGGCATAAAAAAAACCAAACTCAGTCAATCAACCAACTAAAACCAGATTATTATACCCATAATTTAAAAATGCTCACTAGAGTTCCAGGAAGCATCTGAACTACTATGGAGAAACAGAAATAGGGGAAGGGGAAAAAACCCCAACAAAACTCAACCCAGAGATGTTTCAATCAGCATAGCAACTCGTGCAAAATTTACAGCCATCGTATGAGAACAAACCACAGACAAGCTTATTTGTGATAAGTAAAACAGAGTAATATTAAATTAAACCAAAGCCTTGACCACCTGTACTTTTGACCACACATTAAAGTAAAAATCACATAGGTCTTCATTATCAACTCCTAAATTTCATTATTGGCTTCCATATTTGGTAATTTAATTTTATTTTTAAGTAAGGAAATTTCTGCCACATCTGTAACAGGCTATTCTTTCTCAGGGAACACTGGCCAGAATTCAAAGTGAAATAACACAGATACTGAATATGTTAAATTTTTTTTGTGTGCTTTAGATAATATCAAAATATTGTGGTACTCAGCCCTAAATGCAAAGACAGATATCAACCAATGCAGTTCATAACTAAAATTTACTATTTTTACTATACACTTTCCCACAAGTCCACTTTAGTCAGTAGTCACAGAATAAAAAGGTAGTGAAAATAGGAAAGCACACCAGATGAAGGCCCAGAGTTAGATTGGAGAGAACCTCTAAATCTATGGAGAAATAGCATTTTAGTGAGGCTGTTCTGGTTTGTTTGGAATTTTTTTGTTTCCACTTTATTGAGAACAAACTAAGTAAAAATACTAACACTCTAAACAAAAAATGCAGTAAAGATCCTGTGGTCTCTATAACTTCCCAGAACAATAATGTATGTGACAGAAATAAGCAACAAGGGAGGTAGAAATCGATCACATTATTTATATTGCAGAAAAAACGCTAAAAGTTTCCAACGAAAGTGGCTTCTTTTCCCAGAGCAGGTGACGAGATGATTCAGTTTTTAATGAACCTATGCAGCTAAATTCATTGTTCTCAATTTTTAACGAATGTCTTGTAGTTCTCCACCCTATTACCTAAAAAGCATATATA
>WBNO01012477.1:55298-75376 GCA_013400575.1 Peucedramus taeniatus | reverse complement strand
ATATATTAAAAATATGAAAATATATAAATACTTAAAATACTTCATATTTTATGAACTATATAATAAAAAAATGTTTCAACATTTAGCTTGACAAGCTTTTAGAAAAAATCAGGAAAACTAGAAATGTAAATCAGAAAAAAAATAAAGTAACTATAAAGAAGGGAAAATTTATTTTGCTCTGAGATTTCTATGTAAATACCTAAACTATGCATAGAGAATGGAGAAAGGCATACTTACGACATCAGTGGTATAAAGTGGCTGACAAACTTTTTCAAGTGTGCTTAGGTATCTCACATTATCCTTTGATTCATTTGCTGCATCTGTGATTCTGCCATCTAGTTCTTGCCATGACTAGTGGGAAAAGAGTACTGTGAAAAACTTCATACATTGTGAACTGTTTCTTTAACTTGTATTCACTTGCCAGAAGTAAACTTTGGTAAATGAGGTTTTTAAGAGGCATTGTCAAAACAGGCAATAAAAGTTAATTTATTGTATTTATTATGCATATAATATGTCTTATATTAATTTCTGGCTGTATCCCTGAAATGTCTTGTTCTTTGTCTGGATATATTCAGCACACCAGCAACACATCTAAATTTTCCTCTTCTAATTCTCCTTGGCAAATCTCTCTTAGATGAAATAAAAACAAACAAACAAATAATAACCTTTATAGTAAAAAAATAGCATAAAAAAGAAAAAAAATTATTACCTTTAGTATTTTAGAGTGCGCAACTTTAAGAACACTGATAACAGCTTTACAGTTTTGTCCTTTGATCTGTTCAATAATAAAGTTCAATTTAGCAGACATGTATTTCCAGTTCTCCAGTTCCATCAGTGGACCTGAATCCTTAGCTTCTCTCCTTAGCTGCTTGCTCTCAGTAAGAACCTGCAACCCAATTGAAAAAAAAAAAAATCAAATGCCTACTACAGCGGATAGACAAGTCATTATAGAGAAGAAATGCTCTTGAGGAAACTCACTTGAAAAGGAACAAGCTTGCATGTACTGAGACATGAAAATGGTTCCCATCTGGAAAAGCTTTCTAAGTCTGAATTGCACTTAATCATATTCTTAAACTGAAATTAAGGCAATTAATACATATGTTCAATTTCTGTCATACCCTGCGTGAATATCAGCATATACAGATAAGCCTTTAACCAGAATCTATGGGTTGAAATGTACCAAATGTAATTTCATTTGTCCAGAACTTCAAGAACTAGTTTAATAAAAGTATTAGGTATCAATCATAAATTTATCCATTTGTATGTTGATAAATGTGCAGTCAGCTCTTTTTACATGTTCTTTACATTTTTATTCTTGTGAGGTAAACACACTAACTATAGTATGCCTTATAAGCAGAGTACGTCCCTGCCTACACAGATTCATATTTTGAGAAAGGATTCTCTCTTTTTCATGGAAGTCTCAGATACCAGTATCTTGGATAACTGAGACCAAACATGCAAGACTTACACAGGATAAAATATGCTCTGCTGGGCCTGCTCAAAAATCTTTCTAAGTGCAGTACTTCTCACCACAAGTGGCAGCAGAAACTTAACAGGTAATGTACAGTTAGGTATGCTCCATATACACACATGGTCCTCATCAGTGTTATTAGTCCTGCAACCCTCTGTTCTTATCTTACTATTTGTGAATTAAGTGTTCAGAAACTCTTATTCTCAATAGACTGTAAATTTCTAGGCATAAGGACTGTCTACCTAACTTCATTTGTGCATAGAAGCAGAGCGCTTCTCTTAATTTGGGTGGAGATGCAGCTGAAGCCTTTGGCAAACTTCAGGCAAGTCTCACATACAATTTATAAATATTCATCCATATTCATGCTAAACTGATGCGTTAAAACAATAACTTACATGTTCAATTTGTCTATACCATATCGTAAGTACTTCCTCCAGCTGGTGAACTATATCATAATTGTCAGCAGCTGCAGTTATTTTATCAAAGGTCTGGAGTTCAGAAAAATTAATGTGATCTATTTTTTTCAACTCAACTGTTCCTTCAATGCACGCTGCAGCACCTGAGAAAAAGGCAATTACAATATAGAATCAATTAAGACTAAAATAAATTTCCAGCAGTCAAAGCAATTTAAATTTGAAAATATACATCAGCAGTCAGTGTTGCTTTGATATAATAGCAATTTACTGCACTCACAAAAAGCAGAAATATCTAATTTTAAATGCAGTCATACTCCTTAAAAGCAATGTGTCACTATTTTCTTAAGAAAATAATCCACCCATGTATCTATCATGCGAGTAAGGGATAATTTTATTTTTCTTTGCAGAATGTGAGAAGTTCCTTATCTATGCACTACTCCCTTTAAATAGAAATCCTTAAGCAGAATTCCTCTAGTTTGTTTCCTAAATGCAATGCTTACCTCCTAAAAAAGAAATGTATTTCTTAATGGTTTCCACAAATTTCTGCTTGTCTTTTGTATCCTCTTTGGACTGACCTAAGTTACCCCAATTACTTGTTTCAAGGATAGCAGGGAGAAAAATCTTTTCTATTACATCTTTAATACCAGGTAGGAGTCCATCAGTGGCATCCAAAACACCAAAGGAAACTTCCTGCAGTGTAAAAATATTATTGTTATCAAAGCAGTAACTTACACTAGAAACAGTATTATAAGCTCAACGTATTTTTATAAAAGCACTCCAATATGCCAAACAAAACTTTAATTTAGGAGAGAAAATCATTACATAACACACCTACAGCGCGCCCGTAAGATAGTACTCTCAATAAAAAAGGGAAATCAATAATTATTTAATACAGTTTTAAAAAGCTGTCTGGTTATGTTTTTGTTACATCAGTCATTTATCTATCACACAGAGTTTGGAAATTTTTAAATGATAGAAAAAAGCCCTCACCCACAATTAGGTACTAATTCATGAACTGCAAGTAGCAAAAAACTCTCTGAATATCTGAAATTTATATCTGAAATCATAATAGAAGCAATTATCTGACTAAATATATATTATTTTGAATCAAGTTAAATTTTTTCCTACTCTCCAAAACAAAACTTTACAAGGTCTATTTCTAATATTCCAGAATTTTAAATGTCCTTAAAATAAGCAAGTATTAACATACATCATGTAACAAACTTCCTAGAATATAAATTTCCTTTCCTTATCCCTTCAGCATTTGGAATTAATTGGGAAGGTATTTGATGGAAAAGTAATAGTTACGACCAACACTGTGGCTCTTGATAAAGACAGAATTTGTATCTTATTTCTGATAGTGTTTTTTTCTCTTTCACCTTTTTAGCTCTCAAAAGGAATGGAGTATTTTAGTATGAAATATAAAGCATGGGAAATAGTAATGGATTTTCTGTCTGAAGAATTTGAAATAATACTAATTACAATATATGTTTGTGAAACTATTTGTTATCAATTTACAGTCCCTTAAGCACTGCCCAAATACTAAGACATGTAGCTATGAACAATAATGAACCCCACGCTTATACAAGAATTTGTACTGTAAAGCAGAAAATCTCATGCCACATAATTTACACAGGGTAAATGTGTATTTTGTATTATATTTATCAAAACACATAAAAAGGTACAGGTAAACTTTTTGTCTCCTGGTATTTGTGATAAAGTCTTCTCAGTATTTCCTTGTAGTTTAGGGATTTTGATCACAATTATCAGCTTTGACCGCTTGAAAAATATCAAGGAGAATGAGAAATCAATGTTTATTTCTTTAACAAGAATCCTGTAAGACATAAAAACTCACAAGTATTTGCTGAAGCGATACAGCTCTTTGTTGTTTACCCAAAATGGAGACCAAAGCAGTTACCAGTAACTTTAGCTACATGACAATAGTAAAAAAATAATGAAACAAAAAATAGCTGCTTTTAAAGCTTTTAGTTTTTAAAATATATGAGAGTGTACCTCATGTATAGTTTTTTCATTTATGGACGTGTCATTCTTATAACGAACGAAATATAAGCATAGACCCATGATCTTGTCTGGTGTCCTCTCCACATAAAATTGAAAAATTTTACTTCCTTTTTTAACATCTGGAATTACCCGACCACACTCTGAAAAGGAATTTCATAGGTATGACTCTTTAAAAATGAGGATATTATAAAATGCTTGAATTCAACATAAGGAAATAAAATTGAATATATAAATCAATTATTTTCTTCTTTTGTCAGAGAACAAAAATCAGTATAATTTCAAACTGTAATTAATCACAATATTAGAAAACTACACCAAATATATAACATGTATCTTACAAACCTATTTGGGCGCATTGTAATGCACTGAAAAGGGAATTTGCTCAGGCCCTTAGTTCTGAAACAATTTGCTAGTGACTAAAGTACTTTATTTTCATTTATCCTACCAAAAAATATGTCAGGTCTAAGTGAGAAAAGAGAGACTACGAGATGACCTCAGGTCCTCTGTGGATATATTCCTATGCAATTTGATAACTCAATATAAATAAGTAACAGAACAATACTTGCAGTAATTAGTGAATCACTAGGGATTTCAGCCATTACATTCTAATTCTCTACCATGCATGTGAAACCTGAAAAATTTCAAATATTTATAATAAATAAAAATTCAGAGATAGGTTTCTTGAAAGTGCTTTCCTATGAACTGGGGGTAAAACTCACGTATGAAAAAATCACAACCAATTCAATACTTCAGGATAACAATTCACAGTCTTTCTTCCAGGAATGGCTAAAATTGAGATTTTTTTCTCCTAAACAATTTGACTTGAAGCAAGCTTTTAAGATATGAATTTTCAGCCCTCAGAGCAAAAGCTTGCAAAATTCTGAATGAGCAAAAGCAGATTTTATTCTGAGAAACCTCAAACAAAATGAACAATAGAATGCACTGTTACATGTGCCTGTATTATTATTGGTAAACATTTACCGATTCCTCGTGGATCTCCTTCTTGATAAAAAATTTTCAATGATTTTCTTCCTCCCTTGGCAAAAAAGGAATCAAAGGCATCGAACTGTTAAAGAGAGAATACGTGTCACTCAAAATATTTTTATGTGCCTTTAAGACACGTAAAACTAATTTGACCATGTCACTGTTTAAAGTTTTGTTGGCATGCAATGTTTATCCTCAAATATTGTGAGAAGATAGGAAGTGTCCAACCGAAGGACTCAGCCATGGTAGTGAGATCTGTTTCCTCCTCATAAAAAAAAAGAGTCAGAAGTTTAGCAAGCATGTGTGGAGATGCATCATCTGTTCAGGGACAAAGGATACACTTCTAGTTGTGGTATATTTCTTACAAGCATGTGGGGTTTTTCTCCAAATAAACAAATATTAAAGCTGAATCAGAACAGTGATGGGAAAATGAGTGACACCCAGGTTGACAGAACTTAAAAGCAAGCCAGCTCTAGAAGTGCACTTCACTTTTGTTAACAGCACTAGTGAATAACCAGGTTAAAACAGAGAAAAATACATTAAAAGATCCACCATCAAAATATTGAAAGAAAAAATTGTTTAAGTGCTAAAAGCGCAGTGACAAAAAGCAGGAAAAAAATTCATTACTACAAGAAGCACTCCAGCTTCTGAGGAAGAGCAGGACAAACAGTAACTTTGGGGCTTGCATGATTCTACACAGAAGGTAAGATATGAGCTGTCCCCACAGCTACTGATTCTGCAGAGAATCAATCTGCTGTTTTGAGTCCATGTGGTTCTCACACCCACTGTGTGAACATATACACAGGCTAACACTTTAAAGGGCAAAACCTAACTCATGGATATCGAAGTCATATGTTTATGGGAATTTATTAAATGACAATTTGGTGAGGGACAATGTTGACACAGTCCCAACAGCCTAAACTGTTCATAAATAAACTAAAACTGGGAGCAGGAAAATATTCAACCACAATAATTTTTCAGATGGTCCTGGTGACAGCCAAAAAAAACCCCAACCCAACCCAACCAAATCCAAACAAAAATAAACAGAAAAACCCAAACCAAACCCAAATACATAAAAAAAGAAAAACCTCAAGAACCCAAAATTTCTCCATTTCTCAAGCGTTGGGATTAGTCAAACTTTGTGTAGAACAGTAGTTTCACATTAAATCAGAATGATTTAAAACTATATATCATTTAGCAAATGTAAAAAAGGGACAATACTTCGCACACCTCTATGTTGTGTAAGCAGAAAAAAAAACCAAACAAACAAATGAGGCTAAATACATTTTATTACATAAAAATATCAATAAACAAACAAAACCCAAACAAATTTGGAGTAAGGCTAAATTTGGCTTGTAACTGTAAAACTGAAGTTCCAAAAACTCATTTGTTTTATCAAAGGAAATATTATCTGGTTGAGTTTTAAATATTAAGTCAAATCGCTCTTAACAGAGAAAAATAACATCAATCAGATGCAACAACAGCCATAACAAAATAACAAAAATGTAATCAGAGAAGTTGAGTCATATCTTTTCACGAAAGCCATACTGTGTTTTGATAATCTATTAAGAGTACAGCTTAACTGTTTCCTCCTGTTTGTCTAATCACTTTGAAACATCATGAAAGACAACACTAAATGCACAAAAATAATGAAAGCTTTCATAAGTTCCACAGATTTGAGATCTATACACTCTGCAAACCCACTTAACCCAATCTTTTAAACATCCAAACATAAATAAAGCGCTCAAAACTGAAATTGCTTAGTGGGTCTTTCAAACATTTTTGTAGTATTTGAATGGTCCAGGATTAATCTTCCTTCTTATTATTAACAACATGCTAATTTTCAAAATGCTCCCATAAGTTAGACATTTTTTCAGAATCTTAAAAATTTCAGTAAGAACTTGCCTAACAAACAAAAGTGATCATAATTAGAACATAATAAAGTCAGTCTGAGATGGATGAAACTCTTTGGAACTGGTAGATGTGAAAAGAAACCCTTCAGTCAAATTAACAGCAGTATTTATATTTTCCTTGAGGTAAGAAAGATGAAAAAGCCACAATCAAAAATTGGGGATATTTGCAAATCTGCCGGGAAACTCGGCTGAAAGATTTAGTCAGATATCCTTTTAGATTGATTGTGTGCCTTAGTAATCACATTTTCTGACAGAAACAATCAAAATGATGGATAACACTTCCTATCAAAGGGGTAATCTGCTACATATTTTAACTAAGAATTTAAATCAACAGGCATACAGAACAGACTCACCGAAGGGACATCCAATATCATTTCTTCCACGGTTGTTAAGTCTAAGCCTACCCTGGCACTGAGAACTTCAAATAAGTATTTATAAGAAGCATTAACTTTTGCTCTTCGATCTTCTCTTGCTTTTTCATATTGAATCTAAAACATTAAACAAGACTTTAAAGCTAAAAATACACAAAGTAATCACAACAGTGACCTGCTACTTAACTTGCAACTAGTGCTGAAATCTACTGTCTTGTATTTACAGCTGCAAAATGCCCTAATTTTAAAAATACCTAAACTTTCAGAGGCTAACAGAAGAACAAATTTTTAAGTATTATTATAAGATGTGAAGTCAAATCTGAGGATATTCAAGGAAAAACAAACATTAAGAATATTACAGTTAGATTTTAAGATTTTTATGTGACATTAACTGGCTTCCTTGTTCATGATCAAAATTTCAATTTATTAAATTAATACAGAAAGGTTAAAAAATCCATTTAAAATAAAACATCTAGGGTGGGTAAATATTTGCAGGAACTAAGCTGAGTACAGCTTAGCTTCAATGTAAATTATTCAGTTAATATCTCCTGCTTCTGACCTCTATTACGTTAAAATTTTAAAATATTACAAACATGAGAAAAAAGACTCACTTTCTGCCAGAAATAATTTAGTAAAAGAATTGAGCCTAAACAAAAATAAATAAATAAATAAATAAATACTTTTAACTAATGATTAATATAAACTGAGTTTAATAATCTTAGGAAAGAACCAGAAACTTATAACCTTTCTTGCTTTGTAACTTTGCACGCTTGGAGCTCCACTAGGGCGGTAAAACTTAGTAAAACTTTGACTTCCAAAAGAACGAGATGAAGAGGAAACACTCGCTAGTCGTTGAGCAGTTTGAGATGATCTGGCTATTTCTTCTGCAGTGGCTGAGCCTTTTTTAGTATTTTTTTGTACCCCTGCCATTCTAAAATCTGAAATTTAAAATGAGAAGATTATGTTTATAACAATCCAGACATCTCAAATCTACCTTTTCCAGAAGACACGAGTGTCGCAAAACTGACTTTTCCAGTTTATACAAATTTAACAGTCTAATCAAGTCCTCTTCCAGTTCTTAAATTGCCAGACATTATATAGATTTTTATGATAGGTTACAAGTGTCAAGATGGAGATTAAGACATTTTTAAAAAACAATTTTTCATACACATGCATTTTGTGGGTTGAATGTCTCTCTATATACCAAATATGTATTAAAATACAAATAATTTCAGTGCATATCTGATTACTGAGAAATAAAAAATGGTTTCTATCACAAATTACTTATTTAAATTTTAGTTTCTAAAATATATACCCAAATTCAGCAACTGAGCTTACAAAAAGACTCACAGAAATTGCTATTCTGCTCAGTGTACTGTTACAATAAGGATCAAGATTACTATCAAGAATTCCTTAGCAGTTCATATCAGGCCTAATGGCAGCCTTCCACTGCTGTAACAGTGTTATACACTCTCTTAGACATTATTACCTGATTTGAAAAATAAAAAATCAAAGGGGAAGCTGACATGAAAAGCAACACCTGGTAGTACATTACTAGCTCCTTATTTTTGCCCATGTAATAGGTGACAAATTGGAGGATGGTCTATGGTTTTAGGCATGAAATCACCTGCTATAGAAAGTGATCATCTCTTTCTTGAAGTAAATGTACCACCAAAAAAAACCAGACAACAAATTTAGGAAAGCCACTAAAAAAATTAAAGAAAATGTAAATTAATTAAATTTATTTATTTTTGTTCATGTTTCTATGAATTGTCTAGTCATCTACAAGGTCAGCAGTGGTACTTTCCTCCTTGATTATTTCACTCAAGTGAAATAGGTCGGATGCTAATTTCTCTGCCTTTTAACTGGTTCACTTTTAGCTGATACTTTCCCCTAGAGCACAAGGTGAGAGAGGTGGGGTTCTCGCAGCTTTCTTTCAAAAAACCACAAAGGCTGCATTGTGTCCTGGCATCGTCCCTGGCTCTCCAAAATCTATACCTGGTGGCACAGGTGAGAGTCTCATACTTTTCAAAAACCTATATGAGCTCCGTCTGTCCCCCTCTCCCGGCTGGATTAACAAACATGCTTTTATGCCAAAAACTCCTTCCCTTCCCTCTACGATGCCCCAAACCTTCTCTGCAGGACCTGTTCATTCAAGGAAAGTAGGTCTGGCTTCCAGCATGAATCATCTTAGGAGGACTGAAGGAGAATGAGAGAGAGGGAAGGAAAAGTAGAGGATTCCCGAGCACTAGACCTTGGGAATACAGCCTTTCGTCTGTTTTCAGAAAAGCTGAGCTGCCTTACCCTGCACTTCAGCTTTGGCACAGAGATGCAGGCGAAGATCCTCACCGACCTGGCCGGAGCTGTGTCCCCTCACAGGGCGGGCAGAGGGGCGCAGCCCCCCGGCAGCGCAGCGCTCACCGGCGCTCCCCTCGGGAGGTCCAGCGCCCGCCGCCGNGGCGCCCGCCCGCTGCGGCCCCGCGCACGGCCGGTCAAAATTCGACCCCCGGAATACGAACCGTCATTCCACCGTAAGGATCTCGTGTACCTGGGAACCGCTTGCCCGCGCGGTTGGTGTGGTTAAATGTGCCTATGGAAGTTACTTGAGTAATGCAGATTGAGCTCGGCCCTGCGGAAGTGCTTTGCTCTCGATTATAAAACGTGTGGAGTTTAAATTTTTTTCCCGACACAGGGTATTCAATCCTGGTTTTCATTCTGCGTTTTTGAGAGAAATACTATCCTTCACTCTTAGGCCTGAAATGATATTTTTATACTAAAGGACAGTGAAGAGACGACTGATAGGGGGCTTCATGAATTTGTATAAATATCTAAAGCAGGGATGGGAGAGGAGCGCCAAGAGGATGTTTCCAGGCTCTTCTCTGTGGTACCAAGCAATAGGATAAGGGATAAAAGGCAGAAAGTGATGCACAGGAAGTTCCACCAGAATATGAAAAAATTCTTAATGTGAGGGAGACTGAGCCCTGGAACAGATTGCCCAGAGATGTTGTGGAGCATCCCTCCCTGGAGATATTCATAAACTGTCTGGACACAATCCATGTACCCTGGGATAACACTGAGTGAGCAAGGAGATTGGAACAGATCCAGTTGTAGTTCCTTCCAATCTGCCCAGTTCTGTGATTCTGTGACAAATGCTACTTGAAATCTTTTCCCAGCACCTGGAAGTAAAAGCAGAAATCAACCTTTGTCAATACTAAACCAAGGCTGCTATGAGTATGGTAAGAAGGCAAGGCCAGGATTCCCAAACAGCCTGATACTGCCAGGACTTAGGAAAGCAGCACCATTCCAGTGGAGCTGGGTTGTCAGCTGTGTCTGCTCTGGCATTGGTGTGGTACCCTCAGCCTCCTGGTGGCAAATGGAGGGATGCATCATCAGGTCTCTGTAGGGGATCCTCACTTTCATGCCACGTTTCAGCTAAGTAATGCCACAGTCAGGGAAGCTCCTTCCCTTTGGTCCTTATGTCGTCCTGAACGCGAGCTCCTTACCTGTGCAGCATCAATTCACAAACTGAGGCAAGATATTTCTATTTTTCATTCTAGTTTGCTCCAAGTAAGGAGCTGGGTGATAACGCACAAGATACTGGCTCCCCAATAATCAAAACTTTACAGTATTTGTAAACTTAAACAAAGGCATCAGCATTCATTAGTCACAAATTACATAACCTTGCTATTAATTAGTGCTCAACCCCGTATTTTCTAGTTGTGTCTCTCCTAATGCTAATTAGTCCACAGGTGCAATTCTTCCTTCCATTTGAGTCTGGGGTCCGTTTTGAGTAGATGGTCAATGAGTCAGTGATCGCAATTGCCCATTGCTGGGATTATCTTTTTCCTCTTGCTGCTCAGTTTTGCTGACTTGATTCTTGGTAGCTCTAGTCCAGACAGCCTATTCATTTTAGGATTGCTTTCTCTTTTCCTTAAAACAGAAGATTAGCCAAGCAGACGACGTTCACAATAGTTGTTCAACCATAACTGTGCAGATAAAACTACTAACAGCAAAACAAAAATTGAAAAGTTTGATTCAGAATTTGAGGGGCTCGCTATGATTTAGGGATGAACCGCCAGACCTCGATCGAATCCCACTCCTTCGCAGCACTCCTCGGGCACCTTCCGAAGGAGCGGCCCCGCCGCTGGTGGCGCGGGGCGGGGCGGGGCGGGGCGCAGCACCGCCTTCCCACCGCCTTCCCACCTCCTCCTCCCCTTCTTCCTCCTCCCCTCCGCCCTCTTCTCCTCCGCCCTCCTCTCCCGATATGGCGGAACTCAGTGGGCTGACGGACGAGGCAGCCTATGGTGCCTGCTCGGAGCCGGATCCCAGCACTAAGGTAGGGTGGGTGGGGGTGACGGGCGGGCCCCGGGGCTGTAGCGCCCGCTCCTCCCCGGTCCCCTCATGGCGCCTCGCCNCCGGGCCAGGCCGGGCCGGTCCCTGTGAGCCCCTGAACCGCGCGGGGCGCACTCGGTCGGGCCCGCGCCTGCCCGGGCTCTGAGCGAGCGCTCCGGGGCACTTCGGCCAGTCCCTGCCCGGGCGGCACAAAAAAATCCGTCAAAACGCCCCAACACTTTTTACTTTTTATTAGGAGAACGTTGTAGTTGAATTTTAATTTTTTTCCCCGTTTCTTCTATCAACTATTATACCACTCATTTTTTAGCATTACTCATTTGTTCGTTCACAAGCCTCTCAGTATATAGTTACCTTCGGGCTTCAAGAAAATATCCTTACAGAGTGGTGGGCCGGTTTTGCTGGCAAGATATAATCAAGCTTGACAGAAGTTCAATACCTGTGCCTTGATATAATAAAAATAATGAGCTCAGGAGTCTAGGAGGCTTAATGTTGAATATTTATATGTCTGTTGTGCTTGTGTGTGAAATTGTTCACTTGTAGCTGTATGCTCCAGCCCCATAAAAGAATATGAAGTATAAGGGTACCATTTTTTGATGCATCTGATAATACATATTGAACGATACCACTCATGGGCTTGTTTATTTGTTTTAAACTTTACATTACAAAGATGTATTTATTTAACACAAATTTATATGTATAGCATCAGGACAAAAGGTTTTATTTACACTTGAAGTAATTATCTTTGTTACTTCTGAACTTCCTGGTTTTAGAGTCAATACTAACTGGCATCTTTGTTAATACCCATAATTCAGTTCTGGCTGATGTATAACGAATAAACCTTTTTTCCCCCTCAGGATTTCATATTTCAGCAGACAATGTTAAGAGTAAAGGATCCTAAGAAATCATTGGATTTTTATACAAGGGTACTTGGAATGACGTGAGTAGAATTTGTATGCCATGATAAGTTTGGGGTTTTTTTCTGTTCTTCTGAAAATAATTTTTTTTTATGTAATTATACTAATTGGTCTAACTACATAAATAATGCTGTCCCATCAGCTGATGTTTAGTTGGATGGCCTGGCCGTAAGCTGTAGATGCCTAAGCTGCAAATGAACTAATGGTGGCCTTGCCTAGAAATTTCTTTTTTTCTTAAATAGGTCATTAATTATCAGAGAACAACTTGTTTACTTCCTCTTCACTGGGCCTGCAGCTAACTGGTAACTTTTATGACTGTGCTTATAATGAGAAGTCATTGTTAAAAATCTTGAAATTAAGTTTTTTCTGCTAGTTCTCTGGCTTATGACTGCCTCCAGTCACATAAGAATAAGTCAGTAAAGGGTGAAGACAAAGTCCAGGCTCAGTCTTTTCAAGAGGGCTTTTGGGAGGCAGATGCCATGCAGTAGCTTAACATGTTTATGCTGGGGCTTTTTGTGCGTTCTTAGCATTTGAGTTATTTCAAAACAAAATACTAGGTTTGTAAACATCTTGAAATTAGTCCAGACTAAAGTAAAATAAATTACTTCAGCTGTAGTGAAAATGCTTGAAAATAAAAAATATCTTGTAAAAAAGAAATTAAATTAGTTTTGCATGCCTACTTGTTCCAGTTAAATGTCCTCCATAAAAATGTACGCTTCATGTATTTTTAATGGATTAAATTGTCACATCTGAAAGGGATTTTGTCATTATAGCTAGCTATTGAAACTGTAAATGTATTTCATCTAAAGGTATGTTTGTTGTGTTCTTAAACTTTGTCTGGTACCAGTGAGCTCCCTAGAATGAGTAAGATTTAAAGTAGACATTTTTATTCCTTGGTGAAATTTTAAAGTGGTTAAAGGTTTTCCTATGAAAACACAGTCAGGTAGCAGTGTGACAATCTGAAGATCCAAGCCTTTGTACTGACTTTGCTATTCAGTTACTGGGGGTTTGGTTTTTAAACATCTGATTCTTTTAAATTTTGTAGGTTTGTAATGTGTTCTGGAGTATTTTTATTCGATGGTTTAAAATGTAGCTATTTTGAGGTGTGGATTATAGATGTGCAAAAGTTCATGGAAATAATTTTTCTGTAGGGGAAGCATCTTGGTTTATTTGTAAGCTAACTGACTACCCTTTTAAATTATTATTTCAAAATAATTGTTGCCATTTAGACTGCTTCAGAAATTTGACTTTCCTACAATGAAGTTCTCACTCTATTTCCTGGGGTATGAAGATAAAAATGATATCCCGAAAGATAAAACTGAGAGAACACCTTGGACCTTCACTAGAAAAGCTACACTTGAACTGACACAGTAAGTATTGACATAAAGAGAGATGACTTTGCTAACAGTGATTAAACAATATTGGATAAGTGTAAATCCCATTAGATTGAATAAAAAAATTGAATCATTACTGTGGATACATCTTCACTGTCATACAAACTTACAATATATCGGAGATTGGATACTTGGAAAGGTTAATCTTTCTCTTTCAGAACTCTTTCGAACTGCTAGGTGAACATTAATATGAAACAGTACTTGGTATCTTTTCTATGCATGCCATCTGGATAAGTAATATAGGGAAACCCACTGTGGCTAGACCTTCTTTAGATCCCCAAAGCATCCTAATAATGGGTAACTATTGCTTTTGGAAACTAATCTAAAGGGGTATTAAGTCAAAACATGTGCTTCCTGTAAACAGGACAATTTGGTTAATGCTACTAATGATTACAATTGTGCAGACACAATCTCCCAAACACTGTCTTAATTAACTCCAGGACCTGCTACCCTCACTTGCTGTTCCCCAGTAATGGGTAGTTAAACTGATTTGTGCAGCAAAACTTCTCTAATCTGAGACAGAAGTATTTCTGACTCATTCAAATGTAGACCCTAAATAATAGTGAAGGAATGTGACTGGATTAGTCCCAAGACCATCCCTGGAGCCCGTGACTAGGGAAGATCTTTGTAGCATAATGAATGCAGCCAGCAGCTGAAATTCTCTGGTTTTTTTAGGAGAAACAACTTACCCTCCCAAAGAAAACTGAACCTTTAGGAATAACTAATTTTAATGCTTTTCTTCAATATGTAATAATTACTTCTTACAGCAACTGGGGCACTGAAAACAATGACAGTCAGTCTTACCACAATGGCAATTCAGATCCCCGAGGATTTGGTAGGTCTTTAGTCTTGTGTTTATAGTTTTTAAGCTTTGAAATAAAATGTACTAACTCTTGGAAAGTAGGGAACCTGCCTTTCATCCTTTCTCTCTTCTTTCAACATGTATACTCTGAAAGATGATGAAAATAAATGAAGCAATGTGTTTCAGAGTAATGAGCTATAGTTACACTTTTTATCAAGAATCTAATCCTTTGGCAAGCAAACACATGCTAATTGTAACTACTGAGTGAAGAACATCAGATGTGGTTGTGTATTAGACACAATTATTAGACTTATTTAAGTGGTGCTTAAACTGATTTAATCTTGGATTTCCACTGAATAATCCACTAGTTAACAATTTTAAGGTAGAAGGACAATTCCATTTGTCTGTAGCACTGAGGATATTATTTATGTGGCTTGATTTGATACTCCTGAGTGCTTGAAAGGTCACTGCTGTGAAATAAGTTTTCACACTTGGTCCAGCCACTTGACATTTAAAGCTCCCGAAGTGATTTGTAAGCTCAGTCCTGGCATAGCACTAGTGTCAGTCTCTGCAAAAACAGCATTAATGATAAACTCCATGTGCTGTTAAACAGAGCAAATACAACAAAATCATGCTGTGGAGCTGCACTTCAGGGAAGAACATACTGATATAACAGTTTGATTGAAAATCTTATTTTTTCCTATTCTAAATAAAGTTCTTGTCTGAACAACATAAGATACTTCAACTCTAACATTTGTATTTAAAAGGCATTATCCAAAGACAACTCTTTGAAAAAGAATAATGTTAATACCCAAAATGCTCTTTCTGGAATTTTTTCTTAAATATAGTCATAGTTTATGTGAACTACAGCATGAAATACTAAACAAACTTTTTTCACAGAACGCTCAGCAATACTTAAAATGCACTCTTTTTACCTTCTTGCACAGGACACATTGGAATTGCTGTTCCTGATGTCTATAAAGCTTGTAAGAGATTTGAAGAACTAGGAGTGAAATTTGTGAAGAAACCAGATGATGGTGAGTCTTGAACAGAAACACATGTAATTTTTTTTCTTTGGTTTTAATATATTCTGTCTATGAGATCTTCCTGGAAAGCTGGGTAATGTGTTACTAGGAGTTGCCACTACTTAGAGGTTTATAGAACCAGTTACCCCTGCACCCCTTTATAGAGTGGGCAAAACTGGCAATAGATCCATCCCAGTAACAATAATACATCACTCTGCTCTGTGCCCTCTGTATGCAGCCTGACCTTCAGTAAAATTCCCATTCTCTCTTGATGTCATAGTTTACATGTCATGTATACTGCTGCCGAGACTTGTTACAGAATTTACTGTAACATGGATCAGATTCACATGGCACATCTGCTTGGTTCTTGTCTTAGGAAATTAAATGAGAAAACATGATAGTTCCTGCTCATTTAAACTGAGTCATTCTTGAATTTTCTGGCTATTTTAATGTAAATCCACCTAACACCTACTATACAACCTACTAGTTACTATATTTTTAACTGCTCTTTTAGCTTTGGTAGGAATAGCCCCATTAGTCTGTATCATAATTGACTTGCATAATGTATAGCACAAATATCTAGAGAGTATATAAGCAAAGAATGTGTATGTGAACATACCCCAAGATGCAGAAGTGGTGAGAAGTCTTGCATTTTTCAGCTGGATTCTCTTTTGTAAAACGACCTCATGAGATTTTTGGACTGATGCATTCAAAAACAAACATGTAATACTAGTAATTGAAAAGAGATTTAAGTGATTTCCATCTTACTCACTGTGTTCTCACCTGAAGCAAAATAAGAAATATAGCTGAAAACTTAACTTGATTTCTTGAATTAAGAATAGATCTTGGTATTTTTAGCATTTTAGAGTTTGTGAGCCTTTTTTAATTTGTCTGTTTGTTAAATGGTGAGAGGCTTGAAATGAGAGTTGCTGACTTAAAGCTGTGCAGTGTTAGGAACGAAAGTACATAGAAGAACAAGCTTAGACTGTAAGTGGAGGGAATCACAAGAAAGAACTCCTGAAGCAGAGATGGGGTGGGGGCAGAGCAAAAGCTCTTCTTTAAAATTCAGAAACAAAATTGATGCAGCAAATACCAAGGAGGAGGAGGAAGTTTTTGGCTTCACATTGTTTGCAGAGCAAGCTGGTAGATCAAGCATGGAGTTTAAGTTTTCCTGCCTTACTGATCCGACATCTATTTTCTAATTTGTTTTTGTGACTAGAATGTATTAAGAGCTAGGCTGGTTCTGTTACATTGAATAACTTAATGGAGTAAGTATATCTACAAGTGTGTGGTTAAAACTTTAAAGATAACATGTTAACCTGTGCTATTCTGATCTACAGTTGAAAACAACTTTTGGGGACCCTGTTTTAAGGAATAATATGTTTTCCAACTGTAAAATTTATAACAATCCTGTCCTGTATTTCTTTGCTTTCTGAAGTGATGCAGAAGTGTACTGTAAATCACGTCAGAGATAAAAATATTACAGTAAAATTTCAGTGTGGAGTCAGGAATGATAGGAGATGAACAGGGCAGAAGAACACAGGATTTCATACCAGCAAAGCCAGTTCAAGAAAATATATCAAAACATCCCCCCACAGCACAAAAATATTTTTCTGAATTTCAAGGATGAACACTTATAGGGCATATGCAAAAAACTTCAATCAACAAAAGATGGAATTCCAAAGTGACTTTTAACTACAGCTTTATTGAGAGTAGGATTGACAGTTTCATATACAAAGATCTAATGCCAATTAAAAACTAATCTGGATGTTTTTAGAATTATCCTTCTAAATTTGAACTAATTCTCATGCAAAAGGAAAAATATTTTTCAAAGTAGTCATATTTGACATTTAGAACCAGTCATGTGGCCTTAATTTTTTTTATTTTTTTTCCTAATAGGTAAAATGAAAGGACTTGCATTTGTTCAGGATCCTGATGGCTACTGGATTGAAATTTTGAATCCTAACCACATGGTGACTCTCACTTAGTTCTAGTGAAGTATATTGTATAAGAGAGACCCGCTTTCAGACTCCTGGAGAAAATCTGTGACAGTGTTTGTGAAATTTGCTTAATAGAGAAGAATCAGTCACATTCAGAGTCTCTTCCGAAACTATCCCCTGGGACCTCACTTGGATTCCTTTTCTCTTGTCCTGTGATCCCACTGCAAATTGTTTCCAGTGAGGAATACGCAATCATTTTCTGAAAGAGTACTTACACAGATTCTCCTCTTGAACATTCATTATGTTAGTATTTCAAAAGATAAGTGACCAGAAGGTCACTGCATCTCACACTGATTAGATTTAAACTAGCAACAACTCCTCCTGTGTTACTACCAATGAGCATCAATGAGAAGGCAAAAAGAAACTTCAGTGTATTTTTTTATGAAGTCAAAAGATTCTGAAGGCTTCATGTCCTGTCTTGCATACTAGAAAATAAAATGTCAGGCTAATTTTGACTGGAGTAGTAGCATGCTTATAAAAGTCATAATCTTACATTATTCCAGGCAAAACTCTTTTAAGGAGCAGCCTTAAACAGTCTTGCAAAAAGAAATTTTATAGAGGGAATAAATCTGTACAGCAGAAAGAATTCAGTCTTTCAGCTCAATTTCTTACTGCTGATTGACAGCCAAGAGAAGAGGTCTCATAGTTGCTAACTCACAGTGACCCTAGTCTCTTTCAACACTAGGAAGAACTTGGTCATAATTTTTAAGTAGAAGCTTGGCGTTGTATTTGACTTAAATGCTCAGTATATTCTGCCATAGGAAATTAATGAAAAAGAAACAGTTTCCTACTACTAGACATTTGATCTGCCCTCCCAAAACAAGTGATGGTACATACCTGTGAGCAGCAGGAAAACATGTAGCATTTCCACGTTACACAAATTATAAAATCCTCTGCCTTACTCTGGTTTGAGTAGCACCTAACTTCTTCAGTTATGTGGTTATCAGATTATGTGTAGTGTAACCAAACGCTAATTAATAGTGTAATGGCATTGCAGTTCATTTTTCAATAAAGCATTGGTGAAAACTACAAAAAAATTTAAAGCACGATGACATGTTGCTTTGCTTATTCTTGAATTCTAGGTGACTGAAAGGCTTGCTGTTTTGCTTTGAGGATTCGGTTTTGAATCATTGTACTCAGCAGCGAAATTTCCAGTGGTCTTTTCCTCTGGACTCTCCATGGACCTCACTGGTCCACCTCTCATCTGTCCCCTGGACAGTCTTGGGAACCCAGTCCATTGCCCGGTAGTGGCCAGTGCCAAAGGGAGTTGGTCACCTAAAAACTGGGTGAAGCGTGACTCCAGCTCCTCCTGCCATGTGCTGGGCCCAGACAGTGGAAGGACCCTGGACAAGCCTCCATGCGAGCAGAAAAGCCACGCTATGAAAAGCCAGTGTCCACAAAGGAGATAGAGGAGTCCCACAAATTTATTCAAATAAAGGGAGAGAGTTCACTGGGCCACACCGCTGTTATAAACTCCCATCTACAGGTTGCCCTCTTTCTTTTCCCATTGGCTGAGGTACTAGGAAGGTACAGCCTTCCCAAACTACCACATATTTCCTCCTTAAACATGTCATTTTCCCCCAGTTCAGAAACTCAGGCTTGTGCAGACCCATTTGTCTGTTTCAGGAGTCAAATTGTCTGGGCTCTTACCTTGTGGCTTGAAGTTGGTAGAGACATTAGGAACTTTCAAAGACATTAACACCCATACCCTTCCCATGGAATTGTTTGGAAAGACATTAGCACACATCTTTCAGATCATGTAGTCCAGTGGATAACTATGTAAGTAGGAGCAGGCTCTGCTTAGTAATCAAAATTTACTCCAAGCATGTTGGCTAATCTTGTAGTGCCCCTTGGTTTTCTCTGTGCTTGGCAAAGTGTAGACATGATAGATTATGAGGTAATAAAGAGGAAACTAGTAAAAACACTGGCATCTACAAACTAGTTACAGAAGTATCATGATGTGGGCAAGGTGTGGGTTTGGGTTTTTTTGAAAAAAGTTATTGCTGCTTGTCATACTGAGAACTCATTTAAACCAGTATTCACAGATAGGAAATCCAAAACTAAACGAAGGAAAAACAGTTAATGATAAGTCTTTTAACCTGCAACGTTTTTAAAATATTTTACACGTAGAAAAACTTCTGAAATTGTTTCATGTTCTCACTGATTATAGGTTGCTATTTTTACTTCTTCCAAGGAAGGCTTCTTTTCTTCTAAATAAAGCATGGAATTAAATAGCGTGTAGTGCTTTGCCTCTCGGAGGGCTTAAATTTAGCTTCAGGCAGTGCAACAGAAATCACTCTCACAGTTACGTAGCGACAGGCCCACATTCTCCATTCCCACTGGGAGAGGCTCTCCTGACGCAGGAAAGGAGGACAAGCAGCGAAGGGCAGGAGCTACGCACGCCGCTACCAAG
>WBNO01012477.1:602-55082 GCA_013400575.1 Peucedramus taeniatus | reverse complement strand
AAGGGGCAGCGGACAGGGGCGACGGGGAAGGTTAGCCCCCAGTCGCTATTTCACAGTCCTGGTGCCCGGCAGCGCCGCTGTCCCGCCTGCCGCACTCCCGGGGCGGAGCAGGAAACGGGGCCGCGNGCGGGGAAGCGATTTCTCCTGAAGTGCCTTGTTGTGGAGCGAGGGAGGGGGCGGCCGAGTGGGCTGGGGTCGCTTCCCCTGGCGACTCCCGAGCTGGGGGTCGGTGGCGGCCCGGGCTACCCCGGGCGCGACCTTGCGCGCATCGACGGCTCCAGCCGCCGGCTCTTGTCCGCGCCCGCTTCACCTGCCGCCCCCTCGTCCTGCCCCTGGCCGGCTTCTCAGGGCCCTGCTGCGGCCATCTAATTCGAATTTTATTTCTTAAAAAACATAAGTTCGATATTTTGACGCTCTCGCTGGACTCAATGTTTTCCCTGGTGCTTTGGTGTCGTAGTAGTTTAACCACTCTGCAAGTAACGCACTACTGTGATTCATTGACATATTATCAGACTTTTAAAAAACCAACTTGATGTTAACTTGCTAGCAATCTGCCGGTGATCTCGCTTGCCGAGCAATGCTTTTTGCTCACGATTTTAAAGCGCAGCACACAGACCTTCTTAAAGTCCTGTGCTGGAATCATTTAAGTTTTTATGTGTTTTAGGATTTAATTTGAGCCTGCTCACAGAGCAGGCGTATTTGATGCGTCTTCTGTTACAGATCTAAATCAGGTGCTAGAACTGCTCTGTTGAGACGTTTACTCAAATTTAACAGAAAAAGACCCCAAGCATTTCCATGAATGGCTATTGAATGTATTTTGATAACACAGACCAACTTGATAATATGCATTACTTATAGGAAAGATACTTGCATATTGCATTTTGATCCTCAAAAACCAGAAGACACTCTTTGTCAAAAGCCTGGATTTGATTTGCAGGACTAAGGTGTGATTACTTTCTAGTTCAAGAGACTACCTAAAAATATTTTTTTCTACCTTCTCCTCCTTTGTTCTTTTAAACATATCCCATAAGGAAAATTAGAGTGACGCTTATGAGAGAATGCATAGATCAAGATAGCATCTATTTAGCAAATTAAATACAGTTTATTTTTCCTCCTGGCAGGTTTGATTTGAAGGTTAACAATAATTTATAATTGTTGAGTGAGACTCATTATGTTGGTTATGTACTTAAGCAAGTCAAGCCTCTATATTTCTCCATTTCCTGACCTTAAATTTTGTTTTGGTTTCCTGCTTAAAAAAAGGCTTGTGCAATAGAAGGGTCTGCAGCTGCCTTAAGTTTTGTAAAAACAAAACAACGACCAAAACCCAAATGGAACCCTCAAAACTTTACTTAGGCAAGAACACTTGAAGAGTTTTGTCTGTGTAGGGAATAAAGCATGTGTGATACTCATGCTTTATTTTGTATAGACGTGATACATATAGTTTGTACAGACCTGATACATGTAGTTTGTATAGACCTGATTTAATTAGGACACCTATCTGGGAAAATGGCGTTTTCAGGGACATTAATGCTGTAGCAGAAATGTCAGGATGGAATGTTTTGGCTTATAATGAATATGGAAACGTGTTACTGTCTTCTGTGATTATTAAAAATATTAATATTAAATTATAATTAAAAAATTAAATTCTGGTGACTCAGAATAGAAATACTATTCCTGTATTCTAATGTTTTTAGAAGTTTTCCTGTTAAATTGAAGGTTTTTTAAAAAATTTATTTCTGCAAAAAGTTGAATGGAGAAATACACATCTCTCACTTTCATTGTAAGGCTTTGTGCTCTTGGTTTCTGATGGTATATATTTCATGCATTGTTCCAGGAAATGGTCCAGTTGTTGCTGTGCAGCTGGATGTTGCTGAGTAACATTTCTATGAGCTTGCTGTTCAGTCTGTCTGTTGCTCAGAATGGCGAAGAACCCTAATTTCCCAGAAGCAGGGAATCTGCCTACGGGCTATGCTCACTGTGGGTCTTCAGACAGCTTCACTGGTGAGTGGACTCCACGTGTTTTCTTGGGATTTTAATGTTTTTGTTGTATGCCATTTTAGCCAGGTTAATTTTATATATGTGTTAATAAATAATCTGCACTAAGTGTATTGTTCTTTGTACTTAGCTAAACTTATTCCTTCTCTTCTGTGACAGGAAAGTGTCTGAGCGGAATGTGAAATGTTAACACTACAGCGCTTAAGTGATGGGAATGTGTTTGCAGATGAGCAGAGCATAACTTCCCATATGCTTTGAGTCAAAATGTTTTTTGGTACTAAATCGCTGTTTAGAATGCTGTGATTGGGTGGTGTGGTTAGTTTCCATTAATGTTACCATCTGCTTTCCTTTTAATCCTTTCACAACAGAAGGGTTGGAGATGAGACTTGAAAGTTCTGTGAATTGCGCTTATTTGAGCTTTCATATTCTGTATTTATAAAGTCGTATATGTTGAATATGTTGTTTCTATTTTTGGCTACAAAGTATCAAAACTTCTTTGTTTTTTATTTTCCCCTGTTAAAGTTTTCACTCAGGTTCAACTTTGGTATTGTTAGTTAGAAGCACAAAGGAACTAGGGTTCTGACAAAACCAAAGTATTTACACTTTGAATGTTGAAGTATTTACTGAAAATTTCTGTTTCCTGAGATTATATATTTATAAAAAGACATATGGGTATCCATTGAAAATATAAACCATATGATTTGAACCGGTGGTATGCTTGTACAGTAGTGTTACTGTACACCTATTGTGTTCTAGGAGTATGTTAGAAATTGAAACTAAAGTAATATTTTTCTGGAATTTATTTACAATATACGAAGTAATTATGAAGTAATGAATTAAAAAAAATTTAAATCCTACTGAAGTGCCATCCAATCAACTGAGAACCAATTTTTAGATAAAAGAGCAGTGTAAAAGAATTACATTTAAAAAAATTCTCTGTGTAATTCTGATAAAAGTATTAGCTCACTAGGTACAAACTATAGGATGCAGGAATTAGTTATTTTAAGGGTATGAAATTATTTGCTCAGTGTTTATAAACTGGATTTATTTAATGAAAAAAATAATTCTAGCAATAATCTGTTTACCTGCATTTGTTTCTAAAGTTTTGATAGAGTTATCAATCACGTAAGCATTCTTCACTCATGTTATATAACATTTTTCTTCAAATAATTCATGATTATTTTCTTACATTCAATTTTCTGCACCTGGTAGAAAAACAACACTTCCATGTTTCATTGAAGCAGCACTGCTTTTCAGAGGATTCTTCAATGTTAGCTTAAATGAGGGAGGGAAGAGACTGAATGCTGATCTTTGATTGCAACTGAGAGTTGTTTAGAAAGGATGTCTTTGCTGTTGTTGCTGAATTTCCTAGATAATGTTTTTGTATCCCATAACATGTCACGGATTACTTACTGAGTAGAAATACAGGAAACTGAAAGCTTGGAGGGGGCGGTTGTTTCTCCAGGCACAGCACACGTTATGTAGTATTGCATGCTGCCTTATGTCATAAATACTAGGCTGCATTTTTCTCATGCTCACTGTGGAAGGTGGCCACCAAATAACGTGTCTTTCAGTGAGATCGGAGAAGTGGTTTGTAGGTCTTAGGACTTAACAAATGCTTTTTTAGATTGTTGCAGCTCTAATGGTGCCTCAAAATCACTGAGAAGACTGTTTTGTTTGTTTATTTCTGTGTCATGACCAAAGCTGCAGCAGCTGACTCCTGAAGCAGTTAATTAGCTCTGAATACCTCCTGGAAATAGGTTATGGTGCTGGCAACAGGCTTGCAAATGCCATGCTCTTTTGACTGCCACGAAGAGTAAGCACCTGTATTCTCTGAAAAGGTGATGTTGTTTGATGACAGAAGATGCCAGAGGGAGCTTCAGGAAGGGTTCTGCCCAAGTTCCTAGCAGCATCCATCTTTTTTTAAATCATAAATAGTACTTTCGAATAACAACTAGAAAAAGACCTGTTTAGCTATACAGGGAAGTTGTGAGCTCATAGCAACTTGGCATGGCTAAAGAGGTTATTAAGTTTTACTTCCTCAAACAAAAGAAATGTACAGATCGCTTAAAGGGTTGCCCGAATTTGTACCATTAATTAATTAATCCAGCTTAGGAAGATATGAAGTCATGTATTTTTTGGTTCTATATTTTGGAGGGACTGTCTCACTGGTCTGCTTTATATGAAAAATCCACAATACAGACAAAACTTGTGTTGGAAATCTGTACTAGTAGACAATGGATGAGTTGGGGGTGTTTCTTCAGTATACTGATGGTACCCATAGCGCACAGAAAAGGTATGAATATGGCTTTGTAAAGGTGACAGTGCCCAACACTTTGGGTCATTCAAGCATTTGAGAGGCCTCCTCAGCTTGTAGCCATCATTTGAGTCCTGTATTTCTCGTGCTCAGCAGGTTTGTGTTTGAAACTGATGCTTTGGAATAGTACCTGGAACCAGCAATTTGGAGAGCATTACACATCAGAAGAAATTTGCCTTGCTGCTTACAGACAGGATGATAGCTAAATTTCTACTTTCATTGCTTGCTGTTGTTCATCATCTTGATGTTCTTAAGGACTGAATATCCTCGGGTCACTAGCAGCTGTTCCCACTTCAGACTTTGTCCTCTTATATACACTGATACCTGTTTAGACAGAGGTTTATGTACTCTTGAGAGGGAAGTGTGCTTTTGATTTCATTTGTTCATTTAACCTTAAATAGAAACAATTTCTCTTGAGCTTTTTGCCCTATTGGCACATGACAACATCCACAACTATTGAAAGCAAAGTTAATGTGCAGCTGGTGGCATTCCTTTGTCTTCGCTACTTTTACAGTCTCTCAGTTTTAGTCAGACAGTACCTGTTCTTTATTTTTTAAAGGCAAGAGTGGATTCGGGAAGCAAAGAAGTAGAATGTAGTAAAAAAGTTGAAATAAAAATAGAGTGTAAAATTAAAATGTGCCAATGTTTGTACATGGATGAAGTATCATAAATCAGCTTCCCGAATCAAGAAATGTTTAAACTAGCAAAAGAGAGATAATACAGAGTTCCTTGATGATGTGTAATTCACACGTAGTTCGTTTGCCTGACTATTGCAAATGAAGATCAACAACAGCAATTATGGGTGTGGTATGGGAGTCTTCAAGGAGTACAGAGACCTGAGATTGCAGCTAAGTAACAAATAACATACATATTTTTGTATCCTCTCTCGGGGTAATAAAAAGTTTTGTATTTCAAGGACATTTCAATTTTGCTGTTGTCTATAAAGTCTCAAACAATTATGTTGTGGTAAGTGGTATTGCTGGTACAAACAGATGTTGCTGGGCTGATGTAAGTTAATCTTGTTAGAAATTAAATCTTGCTGGAAGTGTATGTAGAATAAATCTAAATTGTCTTAACTAATTGTAAGTTAACCAGTGCAAGTGGAAGAAATAGTTTGTTGTTGTGAAAACCTTAAAATGAATTTTGCTTTCATGTCAGGATAGAAAAATGACTACAGTGTTCTGTATTCCCATGGTTAGGCTGCTTCCAGTATCTAGGCCAGTGTTGCTGGTTCTGTGCTGTAGTGGCTACACAGGCACACAGCTTCTAATTCAAGTAGCTGAGACAGCCAGTTGAAACCTGGGAGTTTGCTCCCATTTGTGTTGTGATCTATGATCGATTTAGTATGCTATATTTATCTTAAATTTTATTTTCTATCACTTTTTGTTTAGTTTCATTTGAGGTTCTTTGGGACTATGTTTCCACAGTATGTTGATTTTGGGTAAAGCATTTCCATGTGTTAAAATGCAAATAGTAATTAACCCCAAGTGCACCTGTTTGTTGTTTTTTTGCATATTTTCTCATAGTATTTTTACAGTAGAACCTATAAGTGTATTTCTGTCATGAATATTTGACTTGAAAGATTCATGTGTTAGGTGTGTGTAAGATATGGCCTCATCATTTTCTTGGTTCATGTGGTACAGCACCTTTCTTCAGCCCTAGGTATCTGCCCATTTTGCAAAGTGGCTAGCAACTGGAGCAGGGAAGATATCTCTGAAGATATGGATGGTCATTATCTGAAACAACCGACCTCTTTTTAAAGAATAGTAAACAAAAGTGTCACGGTAGAAGCCAATAGAAGACCTAGATTTGCTTTTGGATACTCTTGCCATTGAGACTACAGAAAGCCAAAATAAACCAAAACCGTAAAAGGCTAAAACCTGTTGTGAATGAAGAAGAAACAAAAGAATTTCATAGAAGATATGACTAATGCATTTATTTAAGTATATTATACATTAGTGGGCAATCTCCTAATTTTATGACTGAGAGGTATTAAGGGGGTTGTTCTCATGTATATATATGTGTGTGTGTGTATATATGTGAGGGAACAAGAAGTCATCAAGAAAACTGAGTGTAAAAAATAAGAAAATTTAATTGTACATTATAAAGTTTCTCTCTCTGATAGACTTTGTTATTTATTAAAAGTTATCCTGATTGTTTATTTTCTCCCAATTCTGAAAAGTTTACTGGAGACCTGCAAAAACAGTTTTTACTTTTTACTGATTCTAGTACAGACTGGAGAGTTAAGACTAAGCTTAATTGGTCACATTGTTTGTTTCTATTTTGTGTGTGTGCATTTTAATTCAGATAAAATTCCTTTCTAATGGTAACAACAAAATAGTTTAATTTTTAATTCCCTTTGTTAGAAACTTTTAAGTAAATGGGTTGACTGATTAACAAGGTGACAGTTCTCTGAAGTATTTAGCTAGAATTGTTGGTGCCAGGTGTGTTGAGTCTGGGTTGAAAATGAACTTTCATAGAAAATCTCTTGGTTTAATTTTTCTTGTAATACATGATTACTTAGATTAGTCACTTTTTTTGTTATTGCAGTATTGCTTGCTATTCTGAATATTTTTACCCTGTATAATACTGCTTGCTTTCTTTGTCCTGTAGGCTACCAGTATCACCATCCCTCCAAGATGAGCAACAGCCACCCACTTCGTCCGTACACGGCTGTGGGGGAGATCGACCACGTCCACATTCTGTCAGAGCACATTGGTGCTCTAATGAATGGGGAAGAATACAGTGATGTTACCTTCATTGTGGAAAAGAAGCGTTTTCCGGCACACAGAGTGATCCTGGCTGCTCGATGCCATTATTTCAGGTGAAGCAAGGTTTTTTGTCAGGCTCACAGGAAATTTTTGTGCAGATGAGATAAACATTGTTTCCCTGTGAACTTTTCAGGGTGTAATCATCTGTCCATTGAGTGTGACCTTTTCTGTGTGAATGTTTCCCAGCACATCAAATCATTGTGTTCAAATAGAAAAAGATAAATACCATGTCACAGTGTTATTCTTTTGACCTTCTTTAAATTGGATTTTGAAGGTAGTTTCGCAAATTCAAGAGAAAGAGAACTTGAGAGCAGGAAAGTACTACTGTAAAGTTGTTTTGATTTCTTAGAGTATAAAAGGTGTGTTTCTATGAAATATAGTCAGATAGCAAGTTTCATTTTGATGAATTGGAATTGAGGTTTGGCTGACACAGACTAGAGTATATATTTTAAAACAATGAATAATACTAATCCAACTTTTATTTTTAAGATCTGGGAATTTTTCAATAGAAATACATTTAATATTCCAGTGAATTTTGTCAGAGGGATAAGCTACTAACTGAACTCTCTTCCTTATAGAGCATTATTGTATGGGGGAATGAGAGAATCTCAGCCTGAAGCAGAAATTCCTCTTCAGGACACCACTGCAGAAGCATTTACCATGCTGCTGAAATACATTTACACTGGTCGTGCTACGCTACGAGATGAGAAAGAAGAGGTTCTTCTTGACTTCTTAAGCCTAGCACATAAATACGGATTCCCAGAACTGGAGGATTCCACGTCTGAGTATCTTTGCACAATCCTTAATATTCAGAATGTCTGTATGACTTTTGATGTTGCCAGTCTTTATTCTCTTCCCAAATTAACTTTTATGTGCTGTATGTTTATGGATAGAAATGCCCAAGAGGTGCTCTCCAGCGAAGGCTTCCTGTCACTTTCTAAGGTATATCTTTAGTTTGCACTTTTTTCCCCAAGACTGCTAATTTTAATGGTAATACAGTTTTGTGATGAAAGACTACTTGGGGGGCACCAATTAAAAACTTGTGTTAGCTCATAGTTACTTTATGCTTGTGAAACTGTGACAGTTGGAAATGCTCAAGATAAGCTGAACTCAAAATTTTGGCAATCTGTTCTGAATTTTTTAGGTATTGACCAGTCAATATAGCTTGATATAGTATATCTAATGGAGTGTTCTAAAATATGGCAGCAGGCAATCTGATTTTAATTTGTCTTATTTAATCTGGTTCCTGGTATAATATAATTCGGCTTCTGAATGCTGCAGAGGAGAAGTCAAATATAGACTTGAATATGACAGGACATACTTTGTTCTATTAATTCTTTGATACAGGCTTCGTCAGTGATGGGTGATTTTCTGCTGGGTAAACAAAAGCATTCTGGAGATTACTGTGATTTATATTGCTGATTGTCATGTTCTGAACTTGCAGAATATGGTGGTGTGGTAGGGTGGTTTGGGTTTTTTGTGTGTTGTTTTGTTTATTACATGCATAAGTATTTGTGACTGAGTCAGGCTGTTCTACGAAGTTGAAACTTTGTACTTACTCTGGAGGGATCTTTGGGCTGGACCTAATAGTGAGCGAGTGTTTTCAAGTAGTGTTCACATGAAGAGCAGAGCACATTGAATGAATGATGCTTTAATTGGGTTTTTTTTAAGTGTTTTTTTCTTAGGGGAAAAGCTGTGAAGGGTCTATTCCAAATGAGTATATGACACTGCTGTTAATTACTCATATAAGAAAAATTTTTTTTTTTCTCTCTGTACTTTGTCATGTGCAGTTTGTTAAATCTGAGCTCTGAGAGCATATTATCAATACAGAAATGAGCAAACATCATTCATCAGGAAGTGCACACTTTGAGGTCTTTGGCATAGCCAGTCCTGATATATAGGAGAGATCTTTCCTTTTTCTAGGCAAGCTCCTGTTTATTCTACTAGCTAAGTGAAAATCAAAAAGCTATTTGATTGTTTTTGTTCTCATTTTGCAGTCAGTGGGTTTTCTATGTGAATAAGAGCCACTGGAGTTTTTACTTGGTGATTCTTAGTTGGTACCAAAAGACAGAGGGAAAGATTGTGACAGAACAGTAATCCCAAGTTTGAAATGGTTAAAAAAGTGATTCCAAGCAACACTTTTTTTTTCTCATCAGTGCTCTTATAGCAACCTAAGTTTAAAGGAATATTTTGAGCTATCCTGCCCAAATTTCTTATAATACTCCAAAATAAATTTGAACTACTGAATGGTGTTATATTGATTTGATTATTTCTCTACATTTCAGTTTCTTCTAGTGATTTTGTAATATTGCCTATTATTTTGGTCATGGATTCTGTAATTCTTACATAACTAAAACAAGCTACAATTTTGGGGAGTCACCCCTTTAGAGATTATTTTTAATAGCTACAAATTAAAATAGCCATTATTTTTTGCCTTATTTGAATTTCACTTGATAAAAAAAATAAAATTCAATTTAATTTCAGTTTATTGAGGGGGCATATTTTTTGTTCTTATTTCTCTTTTCCAGGCTGCTCTTTTGAGTATTGTGCTGAGGGACTCATTTGCAGCTCCTGAAAAGGACATTTTCCAAGCTTTGATGAACTGGTGTAAACATAACCCCAAGGAAAACCATGCTGAAATCATGCAAGCAGTACGTTTGCCACTAATGAGTCTAACAGAACTCCTGAATGTTGTAAGACCTTCTGGATTGCTGTCACCTGATGCCATCCTAGATGCCATTAAGATTCGTTCTGAGAGTCGGGACATGGACCTCAACTACAGGGGCATGTTAAGTAAGCATCAGGTTTTTTTGTTTTTTCCTTCTCATTTAGTGACTGGCTGTCTAAAAGATATGGTTAATTTTTGCTTTGAGTTTTCATCTATTGCTGTGTGTTATAAAAGGTTTGCAGTATGAAACATCTTGTTATGTAACTGTTCATGCCATTTTTATTTCTTGATATTAGTCAATTATTTTCTTGCTTTGTATCTCAGATATTGCTCAAACATGAATATAATACCATTTTCTAGAGGAAGTGGTAATTTAATAGAAAAAATTTTACAAAATCATTGAAAATAAAAATAAATTGGCTGTGAGATATATGATATTTAAATGGTTTTAAGTGACTTGTTTTCTACTTCATAAACATTTTCGTAATTTCTCCACTACTTATGACTTTTCTCTTACTCTTTACATACATTTCTAAATAGTTTAAACAAGTCTCTGAGGTCGTTTTAATGGAAGCCTAAAAAGTATAAGAAGCCTTGTGTTTGAGTTCTTTTCTGTGCTCTCTGTTGATTCAACAAGAGTATCTAACACTCAAGCTTTAAAAAGATATTGGTAGCCATCTCATGTGTGAATTCGACCCACAGCAAAGAAAAAGTTAAATGTTCTTTAAGAGTCTGCACTGTATTCTCAGTCATGCACGGTGAGCCCTGAAAATGACTGCTGTCTTAGAATTGCATATTCTTTGTTCTCCCTTAGAAATTATAGTTATTAATATTTAAACATATGAGTTTAATATTAAGGTATTGTAAAAGTCTTGTTATGCGAGACATTTTGTTGACACTGCAGTAGGTAAATTTGAATAAGTTAAATGGTCTTTTCTGGCTTCTTTTCCTGGATATTTATCTCCGCAATAAAATTCTCCTAATCACAGCTTTTTGGAGAGTGGAATTTCTTTGTTGTTTTAATACTCATTCAGGATCTTGAAACTTTTTCCATTTGTAGAAATGTTGAAAACCACTTACCACTTCAAATTCTGTTCTTTAGATGTCAAATTTTTAACTGCCTGTTAAAATTTATGCTTCTGTTGTCAACCTGCCTGAAAAGTTTGGGGTAGCTTTTCATCATTTGATTTTTCGATCATATTTTCTAGGATCTCTCCTTAAACAAGGCTGTTAAAAATATCTTTTGAAGAGGCTGGTTTACAGAGTATTGTTCTGTAGTTGAAGTTAGGGATCATTATTCCCAGTTAGCTTAAAGGAGGTTGTTCCTAGGACATGGCTTATTACTGTGAAATGGTGGCATAAAAAACTTGCTTTTCCATGTGAGTTCAAAGCCCAAGCAGCCAAAAGTTTCCCATTTCACTTGAGTTCATTTAGCTTTGCAGGGTACTGGAAGCTTGTATTGCTGTCAGAGGGGCATACATGGCTTTACTGCTGTATACACCACTCTGCAAATTCAGGATGCTTATTGAACATTTGATACACATCTTGTATTTTTAAGTTTCTTCCATTTACGGAAAAAAACCCAACCCAATAAAACCCAAACCAAAAGCAAACAGTTGACAGATCCAACAAAGTTCTGTAAAATCATAGAGGGGACTGAGAATATAGCTGCCACATAATAGTAAATTATCATAGCTTTATTACCATAAAGCATGTAGGAGATATCAAGTAAAATTGAAGAAGCTAAATTATTTTAATGCCTCTTTTTTATCTCTTCCTTTTTTATTTTTTTTTTCCCTGTAGCATGTGGTTGTGGCCAAGAAAGGATACTAGCAATAAAGCTTTGGTCTGACCTAATAGAGTTGATATTCAGAACATCTAATTTGCAGTATGAGAGTGTAAAATTTAAGTAATTATTTCCTTTTCTTCTTAGTACCAGGGGAGAATATTGCAACAATGAAGTATGGAGCACAAGTTGTAAAAGGGGAGCTGAAGTCTGCTCTGCTGGATGGAGACACTCAGAACTATGACCTGGATCATGGATTCTCTCGACACCCGATCAATGACGACTGCCGGTCCGGAATTGAGATTAAACTAGGCCAGCCCTCAATAATCAACCACATACGAATTCTCCTGTGGGATAGAGACAGTCGGTAGGTGCCAAGGTGACATGAAAAGGGAAAGTAATGCATTTTGTACTGGAGATAATGGAGCAGTGCAAACTGCAATTTAAGTATTTTATGGAAATAGCATAGTAGTGTTGGAGATGACAATTGCAAGGTTTATTTGGAAACAACCTGATTTTTAAGTGTAATTTTGATTACTTACACACCAGATCATATTTAGAGATGTTAAACTACCTGAAAGTATTTAAATATTTTAACATATTTGCATTTCAAACATTAAAAGATTTTTTTTTTGTTACAATTTTTCAATATATCAAAACTGTTAAAAAATGGCACACTTTGACAATAAGTATGGACTTGGTCTTGGAGGACTTTTCCAGCCTAAATGATTCTGTGATTTTGTAATTCAGAGGTAATAAAATTTATTTAGAATGTGAATTACCAACTGGCTACAGTAGTTATTAGAAGCCACTTCATGGTTAGACTGCTGAAATATGAATTGTAATAGGTGCCATAGCCAGTTGTTACTGAGCTACTTTAGATTATTATGGAACGTATGAAAATTCAAATTAGGCTCATTTGAACAATTGAGAGGCTGCTGAAGTAGAGAAATTGCAAGGTTCTTTTTATCTGAGAAATTTAATATATTAATTTTGTAACTTGCCGTGATAAAGATCTTACAGTATGTCTACATACTCAGCAGGTATTCATAAGCTGTTAAAAACAATAAAACAAGCTACTTATACATTTATTATATACCTTATTACCTTTCTGATAAATTATTAATTTTATTTTATTTAAAAAAAAACAGTTTAGTGTTGCAGAACAACTGTATGTTGTTTTTTTTTTAGCTAAGTCTTGTTATTCTAGAACAGTGTATATAAAAATTTTAGTTTGGGTGGGAATTTTTGTAAATTTAAATAGTTTTTAAAATAATTATTAGTTACTAATATTTCAAAACCAATTAAATTAATTTTAGCTATTTAACTGTTTCAAGGAAGTTTTCCTACTTCAGTTCAACTGAAATGTGTTTCATTTCTATTTCTTTTGTAAAGATCAAAAAGTGGATCTTGGAAGGTATAAGGAACTGCTTCATATAATACTATACTAGTTGTGCCGGAAGATCAACCAAATTTAGGGACCAATTATCAACCAACTTTATAAAATCTGAAACAGTATTAGAGATATATTAATAATGAGTTATCTAGCAATTTTTAGAGAACTTGTGTAAAATGCCCCTCGTCTGCAGGGCATAAGTTTACAGCTGGTGAAACTCAAGGAGAAAAAATGTTCTTCCTGGGACAACTTATTACAAAGCTGTCTCTTGCTTGTTGTCCTGTGTGCTTCATCTGAAATTTGTAGAACAAACTATTATTGCTGGCAGAATATCTGACAAGGTGGATCTCTAGAGATTTTTGTCTTCTTAAAATACTGAGGGCTCAATGGTTTGAGATCTAATTTCTGTGTCATGCTGATTTTAATTTTTTTTAAATCATCCTGATTTCTGTGGAAAGTTGTGCTGTTGGGCTTTCTTTTGCTTCCCAACAGGTATAGTACTGGAATTAGCACTGCCTGTACTGTGCAAGGCCAGGATTTGGACTTTGATCATCCTGGGGGTTCCCTTCTAATTCAGAATATTCTGTGATTCTCTATTCTATGAATTGTCAAGTTTTTTTCCCTCCAGTAACTCAACTGTCTAAGATAAATGGAAATGGAGGCATTTGGAGTACTTTGTCTGTTTGTGGGTTCCTCAGTATAAGATACTGGCTTCCTGGAGTGAGTTCAGCAGAATACCAAGATGAAGGCTTGAGCACAAGAGAACCTGCTGTTTTAAGATGAGCAGGCTTAGAAGGGAGAATTTGTTGCTCTCCTCACCTCTTCAGTGGAAGAGTATAGAGAATGCAGGAACAGAGTTTTCTTGCAGCTGTGTGGTGAGAGTGCAAAGAGCAGTGGACAGAAGCTAGAAGATAAATTAATAATAAATATTAGGAAAACAATTTACAGTGGGGTAGTTGAACTTCGGAAGAGTTTGGCCAGAGAGGTGTGCAGAAATTTGCCAGCCAAGATCTTAAGGATCTGGGATTGCCTAGACATATCCATGTCTCTCTTGCTCTGAGATTGTCCGTGGTTTTTGTAGAGATCTTTTCCTTTCAACCGCCTTTGTCTAACAACTGCTGGCCACTAAACTGCATCTTTCTCTTGGGATACATGAATAATATCTTCTAAGGAGGTGTTTTAGCACCTGTACAGACATGAACAGACCTGTACAATATGATTGCTTTTTGTTGAACAATTTTTTAAGGCACTCTGTTCGTTTTAACTGTCTGTGTGAAGCTCTGATCTATTGTATATTCTTAACAGAACCAAGTGTGAGTTTACTAGAGGTGTAAAACACCTCTAGTTCAGAGGTGTTAACAGCTGAATCTTACCTGTAAAAGTGCTAAGGAGAGGCAAACTGCCTCTGCAAATAAGATACTATCCAGCCTTAAAAAAATAAAAGGTATATCATTGTATATGATAATGGAACTGTATTTTTGAGGTAATATTTCTTTGTTTGGTATCTTCAGAAAGTGAAGAGTAGCATGTTGTGTATTGGTTACAAATATATGTTAGCAATGGTGACAACCTCCTAATTCTCAAGGCACAGAGGTCAGTAACTTTTGTCTACAAACTGCTCAAACTCTAAAACTTTGCAGCCTAGTTTGGTCAAGTACAGGTGTTGGTAATAGTAATGTTGCTAAAACACATTGTATTTATGTGGGTTGTATTACACATCTGATTGGTGTGAATGTGAAAGCTGGTTATGCAAATGACATTTAAAGGCTCAGCCTTACCTTTCCAAGGTATTAACAACTATCTAACATTTTAAGGATTTTTAAACAATATCGTTTTAAGAACATACTCTTTTAAGTCCTCAGGAAAATTAGAAATACTTACAAATGTGTTAATGTTTAATAAGAAATGCTTGTGTAGAACTCTTTAGGAGCAACTGCTCTGTAGAAATCAGTGTGAAAGGATGTTAAGTGGTGACATGGTGCTGTTAAAATGCCTGTGAATGTTGCAGACTAGTCCTTAGGAGAAGGAAAATACTCTGAAACATATATTCAATGACTTGCAGTTCCACAAGTGAAATTTCTACTTTATTCTAAGCATTACAGTCATGCATATAATAGGGAATTAGCTGTAACTTTCACATTCTTGTTTGGGTTTGCTTTCTTTTAACAGCAGACTGTAAGGTAAACATAACTGATAAGCAAGAGGAATACACAGATTCTGTCAGTGGCTTTTTTATTTTTCATGAGGTAATTTTGGAGTGTGTAAGGAAGTAATGACAGGCTCAATGATGTATCATAAAGAACTTAAAGTGTCAGAAGTGAAGAACAATATCAGTGAAAATGGTCATAAAGTCAGTTCGCTTTTTTCAAGTGAGAAGTTTGAATTTGCATTTTGATCGAGTAATTATTTTTCATTTTTTCTTTATTGATTTAGCAATAGAAATAGTACTGTATCACTGGTGGTATAGTTTTATTCCATGAGGAAGGAATACAAATGATAATTTTTATGACAGAGTCAAAAGTCTCTATTTTTGGAGGCATAGTAGTCTCATCTAATGACTGTAGATTGTGAGTTTTAATGTTTTAAATCATTCTGAAAATACATCTTAACTGTGATAGTTCCTGCTCAAAGCTAGTTTGAAAATAGGGATCGAGGTAAGAACAAACAGTTTTCTTTTCAACACCATTGAAAATCCAGAAAACAGTGTAAAATTTAATACCTGAAATTTGTCAACTTGTATTCTAACTAGTGTTTTTTGACAATCCATAGGTCTTATTCTTACTACATTGAGGTGTCCATGGACGAGTTGGACTGGATTCGGGTTATCGATCACTCTAAATACCTCTGTCGGTCCTGGCAGAACCTGTATTTTCCTGCCCGTGTCTGCAGGTTAGTTCATCACTGTAATATACAGTGTCTGACATTAAAGAATGTAGGCATCAGAATAAGTTGCTGCATTTTGCTGCTTCATTATGTATTTCTGAAAATGTGTTGTAGCTCAACTTTTATCAGCTATGCTAAAAAAATAGTTTATCTTAGTTTATATAGTTCTATAATAATTTATCTTATTATTTTCTAATATTAATGAAGTTGATACAATGCAGGCATCCAGTTTGAAAACTATGGTTTTCATATCTACGTATCTCCTTCTCCTTTCTTTTTTTTTTTTTTTTGAGTCATACCTACCTATTTTGCAGCTGATGCTGGGTTTTTTTCACTCAGTAGTAAACATAATACCTTGATGGCCTAAATGTTTATAATACACTAACATACTTACTATAGAACTTGAAAATGTATTTTTATGTATTGTGCATTTTCTATTGATGAACTGTTTTAAATAGTTATGAAAGCGGAAAGTTAGGACTAAGGAGCTTTGAGGAATGCCTCCACTGTGCCGGTTTGGGTGCCACAATCTAGGAAGGATATTAAACTATTAGAGAATGTCCAAAGGAGGGCAGCAAAGACGGTGAAGGGCCTTGAGGTAAAGCCATATGATGAGCAGCTGAGGTCACTTGGTCTGTTCAGCCTGGAGAAGAGGAAACTGAGGGGAGACCCCATTGCAGTTACACCTTCCTTGTGAGGAGAAGAGGACGGCCAGGCACTGATCTCTTCTCTGTGGTGACCACTGACAGGACCTGAGGGAATGGCCTGAAGTTGGGTCAGGGGAGGTTTAGGGTGGATATTAGAAAAAGGTTCTTTGTTGTTCTTCACCCAGAGGATGGTTGGGCTGGAACAGGCTCCCCAGGGAAGTGGTCACAGCATCAGCCTGACAGAGTTCAGGAAGTGTTTGGACAATGCTCTCAGGCCATGGTATGGTTCTTGGGGATGGTGCTGTGCAGGCCTAGGACAGGGACTTTGGTGATCCTTGTGGTCCCTTCTACATGAGCATATTCTGAGATTCTGCCAATCTGTGAAAATGGCTCAATGGGTTTAAGTGTTGTTAAAGTGATGATGGTTTTTTAACTGTAGGCGTTGGGAATTCTGCAAGAAGCTGATAATCACGTTGAAGCAGTCTTATTGAAAAACTGAATTGAGCTCATTGATAGGAGGATGCAACATGTAGATACCAGAGATGCTGTCATCATTAGGTTTTGGGTCACAGACCCTGAGAGGAAATGACCTCTATTGTAATAATTATTCTGTAGACATAAACTTTTTAATTGTCACAGCAACTCTTGGAATCACCATGGAGAGAAGTGCTTTTTTTTCCCCGAAGTAATCTTGTTCTTTTCTATAAATCTCTGTTCCTCATTATCATATCCACAAAATGGGAATTTCCTGGAGGTGCAGCTTATTTGAAGAGCAAGTGGAAGAGCTAAAGAGAAAGTCATGTAGCAGTCTAAGTTTATGAACACTTATTGTTAAATAACCTTAAGGCAAAATATGTGTTCTCAGCTGAGTCACCATAATAAATAAGGATAGTTGAGATAAGGTTGTTCTGTAATCTTTGTTTACATCAGTGTACTGAAGCCTACATTATAGTAAGAATGCATTTGCTAGTAAAAAAGGCTATAATTTCCTGTTCTTTTATATTTTTCCCTGTCTATAGGAAGAAGAGCCTATTTAAAATTTAATTAGACATGTAAAATTGCTGACAAATTTTTGAGGAGTTCCACATTAAGAACTTTTTATTGAATTATATTAATATAAATAGTTAGGTATTACTTGAAGGTTGACTCTCCTTTGATCAGGAATTTTAATCAAATTCCCTCCAGGAGAGAGACTTTGAGCAGGGGAGGCTATGTACACATAGATATTAGTATTAGAGACTTACTTATCTGTCTTTTAGTCAATCATTTGTTCAGGAAGAAGTAAGCATGTACTACTAAACTTTTCTTTTGTCTCCAATTACAGTGTTTTGTGATAATGTATTTAAAGTAGTTCTGTTTACTTAAGCGAGTTAAATTATTTCCAGTATATTAACATACACAAAACAGAAATCCTAATATAAGTAGCATTTTCTTGTCACCTAAAAAACAGCTGTTCTCCAGTCTTGTGAGCACAGATTTAAAATGTGAGCTAATATAAGATTGTCAGCATGTATTCTTTTAATATTTGATATTCTGTTTCACGGGCATGTTATACATGTTTATCAAGGGGCAGGTATGTTTTATGTGCTCTATGTTGCTCAAGGCTGCTTCTGTTGTGTAGTCTTGTTTCAGTGTCACAAGTCCCAGTGCCAAAATTTTCCCATTAATGGACAAAAGTACAGAGGAATGGAAGCATCATATTATGTTCTGTCTTCTTGCCATTAGTTTTGGGATTTTACTCTTTTTGTCTTACTAATGCAGATAATATTTTTGAAAGCAACCACTTAGAGAACCATAGTGCAATTTTTTTTAAAGTTTTGAATGCATTTTTAGTAGATAATCATGGACTGAATGCCTTACCAGGAAGGGCATCAGTTAGGTGGTGGTTTTTGGGGTTTTTTTGTTTGGTTTGTGTTTTTTTTTTTTTAATTAAAAAAATTATTTTAGCTCAAAATGCTTTATGAGGTCACTGTGTAAGATGTCATTTTGAGGCGACAAAGAATTGAAGAGCAGAATTATTGGCTGGGGTTGTTTTATTTGTGTACCTTTTTCCAAAGTGAGGGAGTACAGCATGCCAGATTCTTTACAGTGTATCAGCCAGTTGTCTGATACACTAGAGCAATTGTTCAAACATAGATTATAAACAGGATATGAGCCTTGCAAGGCAAGGTTAGTTGTCTTTTTGAGTTACCTTTCACATAAATATTAGTTGTAAAAGGTGAGAGCTGTCAACGTCTGAACTGATATATTCATCTAAGTTTTAAGAAGCTACTCAAACATTTCCATGGGCATAAAAATTGATGGAGTGTGTCTTTTATTTGCATGTATACAAGTTGGGATTTCTGTGTGTCTTTTTGAAAACCTGTAACTTTAGTCTTAAGCAAATCTATCCATATTCAATTCTACAATCAATGCCTTTTTCACACAAGCTGGATGAAAAAATGTAGCCTTCTGGTCATTAGTCGTTAAATAAATAATTTATACGACAGTAAATTAAGACCAATTCAGCCTCCTTAATGAATCATTTGTCATGTGTGTCATAGTCTCTATCATTATTTGATTCTTTTAATATATGGAGTGTTATGGAATATTTACAGTAGTGTTGGAGTTAGAGGCATTGTGATTCCCATGAAAGATAATTTGTATTTGGCAAAGCGCATATCAAACCATCCAAACTGACTAGGCCAAGTCAACTAATGTGATAAGACTATTTACACTCTTGGCTTCTTCCTCTTACATGCTCCAGTCTGTCTTAATATGTTCAGAGTAACTTTTGCCAGCCATAAACTCTATTAAATTAATAAGTGAAAAGAAGTGGAAGGGCAGTAACCAAAGTCTGAAATTCTAGAATTAAAAGAAGATGCAAAGATTGTTTGTGCTTTCTCATACACATCAGATAATTTGTTATTTGTAAGATGTAATTCCTGATTTAGATAAACAAGCTAATTTGTACAAAGATTACTTGTTCAGTGTCAAAGCTTAGTATAACAAGTAAGAGGGTGTTGATGTACTTAGGGGGGTTTTAGTAAAAGAAAATGTTGAGTATAACATACGGGGAGTTTATTGACATTAATTGTTTTAGACTTTCAATTTTTGTTTTAAATCCTTCTAGAATACATTATTCTACCGTCTTTGAAAATTGAACAGTCATGTACTGTGCAGAGAAAGCAAATAAGAGAGTGTCATTACAGGGTAGTTTCCCCTCCCCCTTTTTTTTCAATACGGTAGTGCATTTTTTTTAGAATTTCTTTTGGTCCTATTTTCTTTGTTTACACTCTCATAGCAACTTTCATGTAAAGCTGAAAACTCTTTAGAGGGAAGATAGAGCACAGAAAATGTTCATGTAATCAGGTTCCTGTAGAAGTTAGGAGTAATTGTCAGGTTCATAGTTATTCCATCTTCCTCTTGTAGCAGTGAATGTTAAAATTGCTAAAGGTCTTTGAGCAGGTAATGCTATTTTCTGTTTTACCATTCCCACTTTTTAATCCTTTCATTTTTGTTTTGCAACTGCATCTTTTTACTTTGTCCTTGACCACAATATTTGAAGAACTGCATTGTAAGAATTAGAAGAAAATGAAAAATTTTGAAGTTTCGTAATAAGTCAGATATAACCACAAGGTGTCACAACAGTAAAAGTTTAAAAGAATTTCTTTCTGTTTACACTCCTTTGATGAAAGTGTTATTCCTACTGTGTGCTTTTTTGTGTATTAAACTTCCCAGATTTACGAAATCATTCTGGTTTGCTCTTTATGCTATAGAGGGAACAAGTACAGAGTTACTACATAAAATCAGAAGGAAGCCTTCTAAAACTAATTAGTTTTCCATCTTTAATCTGACACTGGATGATTCTGTTTTGATTGGGAAGTATTTCCCTGAGCAGACCGATGTAGTCTGAAATCAATACTATTTTGTCAGTAATATCAATATTCAAGAAATATATTGAAAGGGTAAAGAGATCAGTTTTTGTCTGTATTTGCTATTATTGTCTTAGCTCTTTTTGTGATTATAATAATGTGATTTATCAAAAGGAAATATTACTTATTACTACACAAACATTTGGTTCTAAAGTATGTTTCTGTTAAGAGAACTGATAGATGCCAGTAGAAGCATGCTGTAAATGTGGGAAATTATTTAAGCATATTGCTTTTCCTGTTTTTTAAATCTGCTTTAAGTTGAAAAATCCTGAGGTTTTCTAATACTAATGTGTTGAATTAATAGTGATAAAAGGGCTCTGTGTTTCCCTTAAAGCGCTTGGCTGCTATAGAAAGTGTGGCAATAGAATTGTTTTTGCTTTAGAAAGTGTTTTTTAAATGTATTTATTGGTGCAGAGAAAGTTACTTGCCTTTCCTTTTATTAAGCATTGATGATACTGGGTGGATTTTTTGTTTAGTGCCTCAACAGTTTGCTACTAATGATTACACCATTTGTAAATCCTCTGCCTGAGTGAAGAGAAATTAAATTCTAGACCGTGTCTCCTGAACACTGAAAAAATACAAGAGTAAATTTTTCAATACTGAGGTAGTTCTAAACTCAGACATGTTAGTAGTTGTGCACAATTATTTTGCATGTAATGATATGCAAGGAGATGTTATTTTCAGTTGTAGGCTAGACGAAACATTTTTCTTCAATTCTGGTCTTAATCAGGCAGCCTCAGGTAACTGTGCTTCCTACTGGTGGTGCTGCAGTAATTTCATCTTTCTTTGTCTCTGGAAGAATCATTGAAATTAGCTATTGATTAAGCAGCAATGTCTCACTTTCAGCCTTACCAGTATGTCTCTGACAATGTTATCTGTTATGGAGAGCCATTTTGCAGTTTACCTGAGCTTGGTGGAATCTTAGTGAATAGTAACTTGCCAAAAGACATTCCAAATACAGTTTGATTTAAGAAGATGTGGAAATGAGTGAGGAGTCAACTCTTGAGAAAAATGCAGTTGAAGCATTGTCCAACATACATGAAATAGATTGAGGGAAAAGCAGTGTCTGTAGATCTAATTTAGTGCAGGGAGTGTTTTTTATGCATTGTTTCCCCTTTCCCAGTAGGGAATAGTCATGTTGAGAAAAAGCATGGAGACATTCAAAAGAAGCTTTTGAACATTGTTTTTAGCGTAAAGTGAAGCCCTACTGCATCACTAACCTAACTAGAAATCATAGACTAAGAGTTGCCAACAAGAGCTTGGTAAGGCCTTCTGTCAGTCTGAAAAGTATGTGAAAATTTTTTCGTCAGTAAGTCCTTAGTATCCTTATAAAAGGACTTTTTGCAAATGCAATGTTTAAACTTGGGTAACTAAAACAATCTTTACCTTAGTTACTGCATCTGAGAACTACAAATAGTTGCACAGGCAACATGTTGATTAGTTATTTTATTTGTACTGTTCTTTGGGAAGCATTGACTCTTGTGTAAATATTTTATTTCTAACTGTGCAGATATGCTGGTGTTTGTGAGTTTATGAAGAAATCCCAACCTTGCTGCGTAATTCAAATTAGCTTTTCTTTATTTCTGGATAACTGAAATTTTAAAATCTTTTCCTGAATCTGATAGTATAAGTAATACAGTAATAATGTAATGTCCATAAATAAGTAAAAATTATCTGGGTTTGTGTTAAAGAAGCATAGTAATAAATAATAAAAGCAACTTTGAAATGTTATTCCAAACCTTTGAGGCTTTTCACTGACATTATTTTCAGAAATCTATTTTCATTGTAGGCAGTTTTCTTTTTTGTTTCGGGGATGGGC
Organism: Peucedramus taeniatus; assembly: GCA_013400575.1. Taxonomy (NCBI): domain Eukaryota; kingdom Metazoa; phylum Chordata; class Aves; order Passeriformes; family Fringillidae; genus Peucedramus; species Peucedramus taeniatus. The sequence continues at coordinate 32,886 of WBNO01012477.1, read as the reverse complement.
AGTAGAGCTCATCATTCTTTCTTGTAAGATGTGATCATATTTAGGAGTCTTTATTGGCATGTTTCCAATACTTTGCCTTTTAACTGTGAAATAGGAGGAAATGGTTTCATGTAGTCTCCATTCTAGTGAATAGCTGCTGCTTATTTTTCTGTCTATCAGCATTTAAACATCCTTTTTTCTCTTCCAGTAGGGTTTCATTCTGGTGTTTTTTCTGTTCCTAAGAAAAGGTGATAGTCTGAGATTTTTCAAACGATGTAGATCATCTACACAGGATCAAGAAATCTATTGCCTCATCTAGGTTGGAGTGTTTATTGATTTAAAAGACCTTTTTCTTCATTTCAGGTTATGTATACTTTTGATCTTAAGCTTACACTTCTAAATTCAGTTCCAAATGTCCTCCTAGTGATACAAAATCTCATTTCTCTACAGGAATAATCAATAATATTTTTCACCAAGAAGTTATCAAAGCAGCTTTTTTTCTTCTCAGATTCCTTCTCCTTTCTGTCACAGCAATTTCAATTACCCTAACCTAAAGAGTCGAACTCAGCTTTGAGGAAAAGTTAAAAAGCTAGTGTGCATTTAAGCTGTTGAAGACAACCTGCCAGACAACTTATCAGCTGAAACTGGGTGTTTGTCTGAAAAAGTGTCTGTAAAGGGTCAATATACCTTGTATAGAAATACCTGAGAAATAGGGAGGGCCTGCCAATCCAGTTTGTTGGACATGAATTATATAAAAAGTTAATATATTATTTTCTTTTTGCTTTATGGTTTGCAAGAAACAATTAACTTTTTAAGAGACCTAGATATCATATTTCTCATGCTTGACATAATAATAAGTAGGTTTTTGTAGTATGGTTAGAATTTCTTTAGTCTGAATTTTGAGGTATTCATTTTGAGTTTCTTAAACTCTAAATTGTCTTGAGTTCTGTTTTCAGTGCTTCACCTCATAAATGAGATCTGGTGTAAGTGAAAATTATCAGTAATTATTCAGCTTGACAGTGATACATAAAGATACACCTAAATGCTGAATTATCAAATTGTTAAAGATAATTCTACAGCAAGCTGTATTTTGAAGTTAATGTTGCATAAGACAAGTGTGTTTAAAAGGCACCTTGAGCACTTTTCTTTAAACTCTCTTCTGTGTTTTCTGTTGCACTCCAAGAGCTGGAATTAACTGTGAAAACTTGCCATACATATTTACAAAGACAGGCTTTTCCAAAAGGAAGTCACGTTTTGGCAAATTTTAAAGAATTGTGGTTTATTTTAGTTTGTTCTGTGATGGCCACCTGTTGAAGTTCTTTGATGCCACTGTGTAAAGCTTTTCTCTGTATCCCCATTTCTTAGCAGATAATGGGCACGGTTTTCCCATATGTATCTGAAACACTGTACCGCACCTAATACTGCACATTATGACTATTCATATTGTTTGCATGAAGTAATGCACTTCTGTGGATTTACTTTTCAGTGTCTAAGTTTATAAAGTCATCTGTCAGCCAGCATTAGGCCAATCTTAGCTGTGGAGTAATTTGGATGATAAAAATTTTACAGTAGAACACATTTGTCTGTCATTAAACTTGATTCTTTGTTCACAAACCTCAAGTTATCTTCTGTGCAGCAGAAAGGTAAGTGTATGAGTGGAAAAGCCCTAAAGTCAACTACTCTTCAGTGTCCTTTTTCTCTGCAAAAGCAGCTCATGCAACTTGTCTTGAATTTAAGATTCTTGGGCTTGGCCTGTATTTGCTCTTTCTCATCTTGGTTTCAATTGGGAGGATGGGGCTGATGGTTCCATTTGATGGAGCTTTAAATAGTTTTTAAAAGAAATATTCACTCTTTAGTATGAAAGAAGATAGAATACAAACAGTTGAAAATGAAAAATCAAACCGAACAAATTATGTGCTATAGAGAATCAAATTTGTAGAAAATAAGATATGAATATGTCTGTAAGTCTCTTCATCTGGCAGGACTTAGTGAAGGAAAGAAAACAATGAAAGAGAGATATATTACTCAGAAGAAATGCAATGTTTGGGAAAAACTCTGCAAGTGAAAAATGCTTTAAGAGAGGTTTTTTAATGGTAGGGTTAATGATAGGAAAACCACATGGGATTTATGATTTTCAGGCTGCTGCTGTACTGGGAACAGTTATTATTTGTAAATGTCTACTAAAAGAAAGAAAGCATGGTTTTTCTAAAACACCAGATTCTGCATTTGGGTTTTGATTTCTACCACAAAGCAACTTTAACAGCTTTATACTTTCAGGCTTGTTTTTCATTTGTAAGACTGGGACAAATTTTTCTATACTTCACTGCAGATGTAATAAAGATCTTGGAAATTTTAGATACTGCAAGTAACATCTTTAGTGATCAATAAAGTAGTAGTTTCATTACTTTTCTTCATACCACTGTCTTTCTCGTTTGTATTGGGGAGTAACAGCTGTGATGGAAGGTGTATTGATTTCTAAATCTGTATTCTAGTCAGTTAAATTACTCTGTCTCTGTTAATAGCAAATTGCAAAGTTGGCTAATCAAGCTGCATTTTCATTAACAGTGTAAGTGCCCTGTTGAGACAGGTCAGCAGACACCTTGCTGTGCGTCCAGTCTCTGACCTCGAGAGCAGGAGGTGCTGGTCAGGGAGAGGCTGTGAGTGCAGACATCCTGTGTGTTCCATCCTTGTACTCCTCTGATCCTGCTAATACATTATGGGAGATAGCTTGGCCATTCATTTATCTAAGATCCCTCTCTGACTGGGATGCTGTCAATTGCTTGCAGGTTGTAGTGGCAGCGCTTCCAAAAGCTCGTTAACCACTGCAAAAAAAAAGTAGTTTTATCCATTTAGACAATTCTTTTGCTACTTTGTTTCTTCTAATTCCAATATTGTGGGATCTGGTGAATGAAAACACTGCATTCACTTGTTTGACTCTTACTAAGCCTTTGTGAATGTCAAGTGTAAACTCTTCAACCATTACTCTTTGGTTCTATCTCTTCAGTTGCTTTTAGGATTTTAGGTGGTGTTGGCTGTACCTTCTGTGACCCTAGTATAAACTCCTTGAGGTGTGGAGACCAGAACTGTGAGCGTTTGAGATTTGGGTGCAGCAAGCTGTAACAGAGTAACAGAACAGCACTATTTTGTTCTCAGCACCCTTCCCAATGATGTATTTCAGTGACCTCCCCCTACTGTTTGACTACACAAAAAAGTTTACTTTCATCTGCAGACTTGGAGGCTGCACTAACAAGAACTTAGGCTTATTAGCTCCCAGGCTACTTAAAAACAAGATTAAAGATTTCACTACTTCTGTTCTTGATATTTGGTAGTACTTTGCAAGTGAAAATGTTTTTGGCTTTCACAGAGTTATGTAAGTAACTGTGTGAGTCACATGAGAATTCCAGTTTGGTTCAATTTTTTAAAGTAAGATTGGTAGTATTTCTTTGAATTTGATGCACTGTTTGCAAAGAATATTTTCCTTATATACTTTAGAAGCTAAAATCAAATGGAGGGAGATAGGGTTTTCTGCTTGGTTGGTTAGTTGGTTTGGTTGTTTTTTTTGGGGTTTGTTTGTTTATTTCCTCCAAAGTTTTTCCTCTAAGCCTGTCCAGGGAATTTTTTAAAGTTATACAGTATCTATTTTGGGGAAGAGGATAAAAATTCATGGTTTTTTTTGTTTTGTTTTTTTTTTTGTTTGTTTGTTTTTAGTTCATGACTAGAACTGTAGTCTTAAAAATTAGACATTCTGAAGTTAATTTTTTTTTTTCTTTCATGTTCTCCTATGAAGACTTGAAAGGGGAACTTTTTCAGTTGTTTTGCAGTTTACCTTAAAATTGATTCTTCAGATGTGTAAGATTTGTAGTGGAGTATTGTTTAATAATTTTCTATTTGATCTAATATTACGTATTCTTTTTCCCATTAACTGATCAGGCACCTCTGCTCTTTTTATATGACCAAAATTTGGATAATGGAGTTTAAAAGTAACTTCAGTTAAGAAGGCAATAGCTGAAAAGAGTAATGCTTTACTGTTTCTCTAACAAGCTTTTTAAACTAGAAATTATGAGTTTAAGTGTCACATACTTGGACATTGGAAAAATTTAAGAGTAAATTATGAGTACGTAGTACTGAGGCATACAATCAATCTTAACTGTGCCTTAGGGTGTTTTCGTATTCCAGTTGTGTTCCCTCAGTGCATAGTACTAAGTTTTTTATCTATAGGATTTTCTTCTAATTTCTGTTGAGCTTGGCTTTCTAGAATTGTTATTATTATTTTCATTGTTGCTTTGTTAGCTGGACAATTCAATTTTTTTTTTCAGTTTTGCTAATGATGTTAATGTTTTATATGGGGTTGTTTTTCTTTGTTTTTTTACAAGAGAATTCTTTATTTTGACTTTAAAGCTAGGAAAACTAAATCTGTGTGAAACACTGTGTGTATGCATAGACACTCTTCCCATTCAGATATTATTTCATCCCTTTTTTTCAAGGGGATGATTTAATGTATATTTAGATGAAAACCGATTTTAAAACTTCAATAGATCAAAATAGGGTGAAGGGCTAGAAGACATTATTGCTGATGATTCCAACTAGTAGTAAATTATAAAGTATATGTAACAGCTGTAAAGAGAGATTACTTCCTGTGTCATATTTCATCTTGCCTTCACAGGTAAGTGTGTAAATGAAAGGAAAACAAATTGCTTCAATATAGCAAATCTGTATTATTTCTTTGGAGTGAAAAGGAATGAAATTTAAATAGTTCACTCTTGGGTGGAACTAGAGACTATAAATGTCTTTTCTCCTTTTGGTGTGGGTTGACATAATTCAGATTAGTAGTAAGAGAATGTTCCTTGTATCATCAGCAGTTGTCAGACATGTTCACAAGTATTGAATTATAGTAAAGTAAAAGGGGTTCACTGTACCCACAGGTAATTTACCCAGAAGAGCGTGCAATCCATCTTTTTTAACAGAAACTACTGTTCACTGCTAGAAAATTGATTTTTTCAGACTCCCTAATCCTTTTTTATTCTTTGTATTATGGAAACTTTGTAGTTCCCTATGCCTTGTCTGCACCATCTATGCATCACCTGATTTCTAGGTAGATATCTCAAGGCTCTTTACCATCCTCTGGCACGTGGGCATGTCTTGGCACCATCACAACTGGCACCTAAGTGGTTTTCCCCGTAGGTGTCTGGAAGTAAATATAATAATGCTTGAAGTCAGCAGTATATTTAGAATATTTTTTTTCTGCAACATTTTAACAAAATTTTTGGCCTTCTTGAATTAAGGAACAGTTTCTAAGTTGGAATTCTCAAAAGATGCATATTAGATGCAATATTTTGTCTAAAATATTTTGTGTAAAATTAATCTAAAAAGGCATTTAGCAACTGGGGACTTGGCTGAACATTTTATTCTGTCCTCTAAGCACATTTAGTGTAGATTTCTTTCAAAAATTATTGCTGAATAATCCTCCAAATCGTAGGCTAAGGAAAATTCTGTAAAGCAATGCATGCAGTGTAAACTGTCTGCTCAAGTTGGCCCATTTCCTGTATTAACTTCGGCAAATACATGACCTCAGTTAAAAATGCGATGTGTGTTTTGGGATGATTCTATGATACAGTTTTTATGGACGGTGTGGCATGTAAGAGGAAGTAGAATCACAGAATCATTTAGGTTGAAAAAGACCTCTTAGATGGAGTCTAGCCGTTAACCCAGCACTGCCAAGTCCACCACACAATTGCCACATCCACACACTCCTTTTATGTAAGTTCAGGGATGATAACTCACCCACTTTGCTGGACAGCCGCTTTAAAGTACTGTTCCAGAACTGTTCTTGAGCAACCTCTTGAGTTTTTGGAGGACTCAATTTATATTTCTTTTTTAAACTAACTGATTACCAGATAGATTTTCTCCATCTACTCTGTTTGAACTTACTTGATACTTTTTCTCATTTTGTACTGTGAATGACCAGTGTTAGAGCTGTTCAAACAAAGACTATGGAATTATTTACTGGCTACATTTGAAAAAAAATTGCAGGGGGGAAAGATACATCTAGGCACTGAAGAACATCTATTATCCCATTTTATTTTAAGGTAAGCTCAGTGGTACATTATTTAAAATTGCCATTTTGGTGAAATTCATAATCTAATCTTTATTTTATAGCTTTATGGCTTACATTGTATGTAACTGCTGTGATGCAGTTTTAAGAGTTGAATATATTTATTCTCTAATCCTTTACCTAAAATGGAATTGTTTCGGTATGAAAATGTTATAGTCGTTATTAATTTCTTAAGTGCACGTGGGAGGAATGGCTATTGATCTAACAGATTTAATAGTTCGTGTTCAAAATCTATGGAATAGAAGTAATATTTTGCATCTGAGTAACTCCCGGGTGTAATCCTTCAGGCAGATTTCTGAAAGCAGCTGTAAAACTGGAAAATTACCTTATTTTCTTTTTCAGGCATAACTGCACTCGAATATCTTTGTTCATTTTAGCTTCTAGTGAATTATGTCTGCATAAGGAGCTAAAATATGTATTATTTCACTGAGGTAAGAATTTAGTTTAGCTATTAAAATTAGAAACTGTGCAGTTACCATGGAAATTACTTGGAGTAGTTGTAGTACTTTAAAGAAAACAGAGGTCACCAGTGGAGTCACAAACAATGAATGGAGAGTGCTTTTCTGTGAGGTGCATAGGATCATGCTGATAGAAAGGGACTGAGCTTTTTATTGATCTCTGCAGTTTTTTTCCTATTTCTAGTGGCCTTTTTAAAGGAGCGAAGAGTTATTTCTGAGGTCCTCTGAACATCTTTTGGTTTGCTTCCTTCCACAGTTTGCTCCTTCTCCTTCTGACTTCGGCTTTCAGAATCCATCATTGCTGCTTCAGACATTGACTAGAAGAAATGTCTTCGTAGTACTATGGAGCTTTCCTACCCACCTAGTCTTTTAAGGAGAATTTTTATGTTGACCTTGTAGCTAATCTTGATTTATGGGTCAGGAAAATCATGTTCTTAGTTCTTAGTTATCTATAAACTCTAGCCCAGTTAATACAGTAGTTTCATGAAAGTTGGCTAAAACACTCTTACACTGAGTGAGCAAAATTTCCACTAAGATGGAATAGACTAATGTGTCTCAATGTTGCACAACTTGCAAGAGAAGGGGTATATATAGAAATTAGCGTCACTCATGGGGAAGAGTTACATTTTTTTGTGGTTTGTTTGCTTGTGCAGGATGTTTTAGGTGTTCATATGCAGTGCTTTGGAGTGAACTTATTCCTTAATAATTATAGGCAAATATTTTCAATATTCTACTTCAGAGTTATTAGATCTGGAAGATAAAATGAGTATAATATAAAGTAGTAAACACCTATATGAAGAAGAAAAATGGAGAATTCTTATCCAAGTATTCTGAAATATGCTTGTGCTTTTCACAAGGCTTGGAGGTACAGGGCATAATATGTGGTCTTAAAAATAAAGTTGAAAATTTTATTCTTTGTAGAATTATGGCCACACTTCAGTGTTAGAGGAATTGTCATTCATGGTTGCTGTAACATTAGAGCTTTAATGAGGAATGCTTTATTCCAGAATCACTGGAGTAATTTTTGTGGCCTGTTTTGTAGAATACAGTACCTGACAATTTCCAAAAGAACAAATGGAACAAGTGCTTGTTTTCTGGGATGCTAGAAGATGCATTTATTTTTGACTCTGCTTTCCTCTTTACACCACTTTCTGTTGAGCAAGTTAAATGCAGCAGTTCACTTGCACATTAACAATGTCTTGATGCTCACATTCTTCCTCTATTGCTTTGGAGACCCTTATAGTTTAAAAAACTGTTAATTCCTTATTTAATTCTTTAACTTCTTTTCCTGGCAAAGGCTAAATTATAAGTGGTTTATTCTGGTTCAAAAAAACAGGTGTTAAGACAGCTTGTTTCTTGGCCTAGTGACTAACGCACAGCTGCCATATGCTGTGCTGTCACTGTTTCATCTTCCTTCAGAAGGCCTTGTTGGAATGGTTCCTGCGGGTCTGCCTCTGCCCTGAGCTCAAGGTTAGCACTGAGGCAGGGATTTTTGATGCTGACTCACTTTCCTCTTGAAGAGGAAAACATCTGGAGCTCTACTTTAACCTCATATGCTTGAACTGGAAGGTGGGACTCCAGAGTGTGTGGGAAACTGCCAGCCTCCTACAGAAAAAAAAACCTAATTAGCCAAATTAGATGTAGACAGGAGATCCAAGAATAAAGCTTGAAACTTCCTTTGCTTTATTCCCTCACTTTACAGTGGTAGGAGATACAAAAAGTCATCAGATCCTTTGCATCATTAGGTATCTTCCACTGGCTGTGGATGCTTGGGAGCAGGATGGTATCTAGTTCGTGAGTGAAGAATAGTTCTTCTTCACAATACACAGTAATTAAGTAGGAAAACACACTCTTGGGTTAAACATGAATATGCTCTTCGCCCATAGTACAGTGCCCTAGTGATTCTCTGCAGGCCAGTCATCAGTAAAGTGGAAAAGTGCTGATCTAATCAGTGCCTGGAGCAGGCTGAGCCTTTGTTTCGCTGAGCTGCTCTTTTCCTTTTCTCTGCTGTTTCTGGTAGGGTTTCTATATTTTCTTATATCAATCTTTTTTCTTCTGTGTTTTTGATGCTCTTAAGTCTCTGCTGAGGTGGTGCCAGACAGTTTAAAGACATCTCACATTTGTGCCTTTTCTTTGTTTTTAGTTTACCTGACATGGCTTAATTCCTTAAACATGTTCTTACCTGTAGACAGATGTGGTAAAGACAACCGGAGCTCATCATTAATTTCTCTCAGTAAAACTGAGACCTGGGTCATACTACAGGAGGAAGAGAGGGAAGAATAAGGAGTAAAAATACTGTGTTCATCTAAGGTAAAATGGATCAAATGGTTTCAACAGAATTAGAAGAAATGTTTTGTTGATTTGAAAATGATGTGATAGATGAGATTTGGAACTGTTTCAGTAAATTAAATGGCATATATATGGCAGGCAGTCAAGATTATTAATAAAAAATTTTTGTGTATATTTGGATAATAAAATGGGATTAATATATAAGTACAGGACAATAAAGTACCTGCCAATGTCACTGATTTATCCCCAGAAGTTTCTATCAGAAAATCAGCCTGATAATCACTGTATTTAAAGGGAAAAAAATACTGCACTATTTTTTTTCCTGATCCAAATTTTGTAGCTCTTAAAATTAAAAAAAAACTTATTTCATCCTATTTAAAGGCAGCTGGCATTCTCCGGCTTTAAACATACAGTATAAGCCTGATAGGGAGATTACATAAACTCTTAAGAACTGTGCTTTTAAAGTAAAGACAACCTTTTAAACTGAAGATATGAGGCAAAGGGCAAAGTAAGCTATATGTGGAAGGTATGATTAGGAGCGAGTGTCATGTGCAAAACACAGAAGTATGGCTGTGGAAGACAAGTCTGGAGAATGCTTAGGAAAGTGGGACAAACTTACTGAATTTATCATTTGGCCTAGAAAGTATGTTTGTTTCTAATAACTGTTGTTTTAAACCTTTGAAACTGCTTCAAGTAGTCTATAGCTGTATCTAAAAATTAATGAACTGAATAGTCCCAGTGCTTATTCTCTAGTCCTGTAATGTCCTTTTACATTTTGGTTATGTCCCTCCTATAAAGCTTCATTCAGCTTTCAGAATGTTTTGACTGTCCTCATTGACTTTGGGTGGAATAGCTTCTGACCCATGTGGACCCTCACTGAAGTAGTGCTTGAGAATGGAGTGCCAGTTGGGCTAGGCTGGAATTATGCCAGGGACAGGCCTACTGCATTAACAGTGTGGGCAGTATATCTGCTTCCATTTTCAGATGACTTCAAAAACAGTTAGTGTAGCCCAGATAATCTCGAGACTGAATTCTGGGAGAGGTTTTCTTGTGCTTTTGTGCAGAATGACTTCTGTGTAAAATAGGGGAAAAGCTTGGAGGTAGCAGGCCTAAAATGGGGGCTATCAGGTCCAGTGTGGGCGTAGTTTTGGTTTGCTTGAACAGACTTTTACAGAATGTGGAACCTCTTTGCGTGAGGTTCAACTAGTTAAATAATTAATTTGGAGAACTTTGATTGTCATTTTTCTGATGCTTCAAAAGCATCTCAGTGTAAGCTGTTCTATGACACAATAGATATATGTGTGAGCTGTACAGAAATTCTTTGTTTTCTGTTATGATACAGAGTGAAGTAATGAAGTATGTCGCTGATAATTTCTTTAGGTTTTGTAGAGTGCATTGCTATTTTTTTTTAATACAGGTCATCTAAAAAATTCCTTTAGCCATATCATCCTTTTGAAAATGAAGAAAATAAATATTGGCTAATCTCCTTTTGTTTACAGAACAAACTCAAATTGCAGAGTTTTATTTTTAGTGCTTGAAGGATTTGGATGCTGTGTATTAAATAGATTCTGTGAACATTAGTTGCTGGATTTTTAATAGGAAGTAAGGTGTGTCAGAGAGTGAAGAAAAACGTATATTCAGCAATTGCCAAATCCAAGATCACTTTGTTCCTGTGGCATGTAGGGAATAAGAAGTGCAGTGTCAGTTACTCTTATAGAATGTTTATCCTCTGGCTGAAGTTGAGATTTATTATTTTTAAGTCTTTTATGTTTTTATTTTTTATAGCATTTTGTTAATACCAAGTTGTCTAGCATCTCTGGACTGCTTTTAGGATGATGGAATGAGTGATGAACCTGCAGAGATTGAATACCCTCTCAGGGGGATGCTGAAGCATAAGACTTCCTGCCTCTACAGAATGAGAAACCTTGAGGTAGCATATTTCAGTGATAGAGCTAATATTCAGTTAAATACAAGAGAAAGAGGAGCAATAGTGCAAGGGAGGAGTGAGAAATTAAGTGGTATCTTTTTAGAAGTCTGCCTTATTGCTGCCTACATTGCTCCTTTGGGATTTTTCTATCGAGTACAAGAAAAACAGCAAGCTCTTCTTGAAAAACCCAAGATGATATTACTGCCATAAATTTTAATTTTTTTCCCAGTGTAAAAGCTTTATTTAGTTGGGGAGGGTTTATTACCAGTGTTTTCCTGGCATGGCTAAGTTCAATTAATTTCAGATGACAAGCTCCAGGGTTTTCTTCCTCTCCTCCTCCACATCCCAGTGTGTGGAAAGTACAATTTGTTATTGGTTTGCTGTGGGCTCTGGAGACCTCATTAGGAGCCAAAAAAGGGGTTTCTGTGTCTGCTGTTGGACACTTTTCTGTTGTCTGCTGAACTGAGGCCATTTGCATTCTCATATGGAGAGGAATACAAGAGCCAGATGATGAAAACTGTTACGTTTATATTGCTTGTCTGTTGTTAAAAGTGATGATAAGATATTAAAAAATGCTGTTCTTTAGTCTCTAGTGTTATACTAGAATTTGCAGTGAAGAAGCAGATCAGCTCTGAGAAAATAATGTAAAAAATCTCAACATACTTTTTGTTGTGACAGTGTATATGCAGAATGTCCGTTTGTTTGATGGTACGGAAAAATGTCAGCAAAACACTAAATTTAGTCACGGTTTTAAGGCACCATGCTGACTTTTCAAATTCTTATTCTGATGAAAATGCTTTAAGAATACCTTTTGGAAGAAGAGACAGGGCTTTTTAGTCTGCACAATAGTTCAACACACTCTATTGGAGCAGTAAGCATAAAAGAACTATCATTTAAACTCAGTGTATTTTCATAGCAAAAGTCAATGTGCCTGTGAGAAACTATTTATTCTATCCTTACAGTAATTTCAAGGTTTAACATGAAATGTACACAGTCAGATCTTTCTTTGACTAGGAAACAAAACTCTGTGTCTTATGTATTTAAGCCCATGTAGGGTACTGAATTTTAGTTTAAAGCATTCTTACTGATGTAAAATAAATTAGGAGTTCAAGAAAACTGATTTTCTTATATAAGAAAAATGGTTCCCATACTGTTTTTCTCTGGTGTTGTATCGTTATAAAATAATGTGTAGCAAACATAGAATTGATTTTGCCTTTAGTGTTTTCACAGTATTTGATGGTGTTTTCAGTGGCTATATAAAGCACCTATACATACATGCACACACACATTTGTGTGGATGCATGAAGACATACAAACCTTTTTAAGCAGGATACTAAGACTACTTTCAGGAAGATTAAATTCAGTTCCTTTATAAATATAATGAATAATTGTTTTAGTTGCACATTGTATGCTGGTGTAATACTCAGTTTATATGGGGAAGGCAACATTCAAAATTCAAAACGTTACATTGAAATAAGATCAAACTGGGAGTATTAAAAATCTAGCTAGAAACCATATGTAATAATATTTTAAAACAAGATTACAAGATTTTTTATAATAAAAGATTTCTTAAAATCATTCTTCCTATCAAGACAGCTATGCATTATTTGTTAATAAAATAAAATAAAATAAGAAATTCAGAATAAAGTCCTGATAAATTTCCTTTCCTAAATTATCAGTTCTTCAGGTTGCTCAGAAAAAACCACAGTCTTCATGGTCATATACTCCTTAGAATTAATTCAAAGATAAAAAATGCTTCAGAAGGTCTTTTAATTTAGAATAAGTGTTTGACAACCTGAATAGGAATATTTTTGTAAAGTTTAAAAAAGGAATAACATGGATTTATATGGTCTTTAAGAGCCCTCTTGTTTGCTGTTTTTTGTTTGGTGGGTTTTTTTTGGTTTGTTTGTTTTTGGGTTTTTTTTTTAATTTTGTTTTTGTTTTTGTTTTGTTTGGTTTTTTTTGTTGTTGTTGTTTTGTTTGTTTGTTTGTAGAATTTTCCAGCATTTAGTCTTTACTATGTTCAAAATGAAAACTAAATGGTGCAAACTGTTCTAGCAGATGCTTGATAGTGGGAAAAGTTATTTATGTAAATGCAGTTCATCTTTTAAACTTGCATGATGATAACAGTCAGTGCTTTATCATATTGTGGAATTAAGGTTTTTTATTAGATTCCAAGAATTCTGCAGTTTTTAAGACATCAATGTGTTTATGGTGCAACCCTTAAAGGAGTAAGCTGTACTTCCCAAGCTTTCCTGAGATATGAGTTCATACAGAGATCCTGCTGTGCTCAGCAGGATCATTCTGAACACCAGGTGAAGACTGGTATGGGCAAAGGCTGATTTTGTATCTGTGATGTTCTCCAGAAGTTGTGAAACTGTGGTAGTAATGTACCAGAAAGACCTGTTTATTGCCAGGGTAGCTTTTCAGTGATATTTAACGCTTAAGAATGAGCCATTTAAATAACAAGAAATGAACAGATGTGGTAAATTGCAATGGCTCCTAGCCTCTGACTATAATTCTAATCCTTACATTTTGTTTAAAAACAACCACAAACCCATCTGTCTTCAGGGTTTTAATGTTATTTTGTGATTGCTTTTATGACAAAGTATATTGGAAGTCAGATGCTCATAATGTTTATATCTTTAACAATGACTTTTAATACAATCCAACTTCACTTTTAATGCTCCAAAATTGTTATAAACAGTTATTAACAGAATATTTACAATTTTGTGATGAAAAGGGATTATCCAGTCTTACCTGTGCTTGTTCTATTGCTAGAATTAAGTTAGTATTTTATTAATCTGCCAGAAAAGATGCCATTTCACCAGAAGGCATAAAATGGGAGTTTAGGAACCAGCATGTCCTGAGTGATTAAATAATAAGGTAGGGTTTTTCCATTTCACAGCTGAGTTTCAGATTTATTTTTTTAATGAACATGGAAATAAGTTGATCTGCATTTGAAAAGTAATGTAAAGGGTTTTTTTTCTTAGTTCACAAATACAAAAGGAAATCTGTACTGTCTAGCATAAGGATGCCAGTGAAAATTTGCTGTTAGGAAAGGTAGGGAGTGAGCTTACTGAAAGACCAGTAAATTCCTCTCCACTTCTTGCAGAAACCAACCTTGTGTCTTTGTTCCCAGGTGATGGATGAGTGAATTTGGGATGACATATGCAGAGATAATATTTATCTTAAACTAAAATAACTTACTTTAAAAATATAACAGAAAATATTATCTATTACGTCTTTTTTGTGCAGATTAATGGAGGTAAGTGATCTTTGTCGTTCTAGCATTAGGTACAATTTATAAAGTACTAAATACAACTTGGCTATGTGTATAGGTATCCAAATCTTCATTTGTAACCTGCTGAATCACAGGCCTCTTGGAAATATACTTTAGAAAGAAGTATGCATGCGGATTGTAAAAGCTGCTTTCCAGCAGTTCAAAGTGATCCATCCTTATGGGCTCTGCTTAAAATCAGAGAACATCAATGGAGAGCTATGCAGATGCTTTCTGTTTTGTTGTTCATGGAATATCCTGCATAGATATAAATTAAAAGCTGTGATTCAGAGAAATATGAAATGTTATTAGATTTAGCAGTAATGATCTTCACAAGGACTATATTTGAAGCACTACCATGAGAAAAGTTGCATGTGAGAGATTGTAGTTTAAAAAAAACCCGCAAAACTAACAAAAACCACCACAAAATCAAGCACTTTTCCCAAACTCCAAAGCAATATAGGTATGCATTAAGTCATGCAAAATTGCGTTATAACGTAAATCCTTCAGTCAGAATTGTTCCAGTTGATTTGAACACCTTTTGCCACTAGAGAGTGCTGTGCAATAACTAAAATCTTTCCTCTCCAGAAAAAAATCTCCAATTGCATCTTTCCTTCTTCACACCGAGCAGATAAATTATTGATATTCTTAAAATGGAAAATTAATTTACACTTAACATGCAGACTTTAACTGTAGAAAATTGTTTAAGTGACAGTAATGGTTTCATTGCAAGTTATTTAAACTTTTAAGGTTATCATTTACTCAAAGTCATGTAATTCCTTACTTGACTGAATCAAAACAAAATGCTGCTGCTGTTGTTTTTAGCATTAATTTAAATGCCTATGTAAAAAAAAAAAAAAGAACAAAAAAAGAAGAAAAGCCAGAATTCTTTCTGATTCATATTTTGCCATCCAGCTCTTAGATGGAAAGAAAGTTTGAAGATAAATGTAGTTTTGAAGATTTTATTTTTTAAAATTAGATTTTTTTTCAATTTATCTATTCTTTTCTTCCTTCTGCTCAGTTTAATAGTTTTTTATAATTCTTCCTGTGTTTTTGTTCTAGTAGACTTACAGATAGGATTTTAAGTAAGTGCTGATTCTATGTAGGTGTTATTTCTAAAAAATCTTGATTTTGAAGTCATAATTGTACCTTTTTTAATCGGTATGATTCTATAAATTGAGCAGAAGTGAATGTTGTGGTTGCTGAAATAATAACAACAGTGTAATTGTCAAACAGGGAACTAAAATGTGGACTTAACTAACAGTGGGAGTACTTTAATTCCTGTCTCCCACTGCTGAAGTTAAAACCTCAGCATTCAAGCCCACAGATCTCATCAGGAATTTTTTTGCTCTTTGATACGGATTCATCTAGTAAAGGTGTACAAAAGTACTTTATTGTGCAGTTTTAAAAGGTTTCAATTTACTGAAATTAGTTGCTAGAAAGCTGTTAGACTCTTTGCTGCTTTTCTTGTTTGGAAGTTCAATAGCTTGCATTGTGTGAACACTCAATAGTACAGTATTTTGTTGGAGTACAGTATATTGGACAGGAGTCCATAGCTATAGCAGTTGAAAAAAGTGCTCTCCAACCTTATTAAAATGTTGGTCAAAACCTTTGCATAAGGTCTGTTATTTCGGTTTAATTACTGTCTAATGGCAATCAGAATTCTTTCAAATTTCCCTTTACAGAAGCTCCCTTTAGAGTCTTCTCTAGGAACCTTTAATCTCCGTGAGGAATAGCAGTGATAGTATGTTGCCATTTTGCAGAGGTGGAGGGAAAGCCCAGACGCTTAATGTGAGAGATCAACAAGCTTCCGATTTATTGATTGCAAGTAGCTCCTAATATACTATGCCATAATGAATTAATACATATTCTGTAATACAATATTATGATTGGTACATGTCTAAAAATACCAGCTCCTCCTTTAGTTCCCTTCTGTAGTCAGCTATTTCATCTTTTCCCATCAGCTATTTCTTCTTTTCCCATGTCTTCCCATAAGCATCCTATTGTTCTATTGTTTAACCACCAAGGCCTAATGTCCTTGTGGTATCAGCAGAAGAGATTGTACTAGTTCAGTTGCTACATAAAATAAGTGCAGTATTCATCGAGTACAGTATTCAACAAATACGGTATTCAGCAAGTGTGATATTCAGCAAGTATGGTGTTCAGCAAGATATATTCAACAAGTATATTCAGCAAGATCTTGCTCTGTAAGCTGCAAAGGCTTCGACATGGCCTTTGTCATGTAACCAACTCTCTATAATATCAGGCTCAACATGGCCTTTGTCACGTAACCATTTCTCCACAATAGTACAGCCACCTGATCTAGTTTTCCAGGTGCTCAGAGCACTTCAACAGGCCTCTGTTTTTCTTGTCACATCCAGAAACAATATTTAAGAAAGGTTAAGACAGAGTGAGCAATGAAAGTAAGAGTGAAAGTTGCCATACGTTTTCCCAAAAGGAGCAGGTACATGATATAAAGCTCAATACAACCATTATGCTTATGTATTGAATGCATTTCGTATTGAACTGTAGGCTTTAATTTTACAGTCACCTCTGACAACTGTGAAGTTATTTTAGGGTGAATTTTCATACATAGTAATAGAGGTTGTTGGATATGAAATACAGTGTTGTCACAGTTTGACAAATAAGCTGTAAATTGTGGTGTGATATAGTCTTAACATTTCCTAAAGAAATTTTATATTTTAATCAGACCTGATATGGCATTGCCTGAATAAGAAAATTGTGTCTTGTGGAAAAAAGTAAAGAGTGATGCTGCTAGATTTTGGCAAAGGATAATTTTCTTAGTTAAGCATCTCTTTAGCCATGTATTTTAATGTTTTGTGTGTGTTTCATTGCTTCAGATCCATTTCTGTTGCAGTTTGTCACACTCAATTGCTCATTTAGCAGTTTTAGAAGGAAATACATACTTTTTTTTTAAAAAAAAAGGAAAAGCTGAATAAATATGTCTGCAAAGCAATGCTTGCGCATAGGATTCTGATACTTAGATTTTTCCAAAGTTTTAAATAATTTTATTTCCATAGTTAGGGTTATGTGGGTTAGACTTTATAGGAATGTGTACTAATAGCTTGGGTAGTTTAAATACTGGAAAGCATGTACCAGGCTTGTGATGTTCCATGTAGGTCAGTTGCTCTGCAGCTTGGTATGACCTGGTGGCCTGAGTAAAGTGGTTGTGGAAGCATAGCTGCCTTGTTTCTGATAGCCATGTAATTGCATCTGTCAGATCTGTTCATCAGTTGATGACCCTTGCCTTCATATTTATTAAGAAGATACCAGGTTATTCTGCTTGAAGTACTGACATGGGAGTTGAGTGTTTTGGGTGCAGTTCCATTCTTTGCTTTAGGTGCCTGATGAGGTTTCAAGTATGTCACTTACCATTCAAGTACCCACGTACACCAGCTTCACCACAGGGCTTCTGGTCATCCCCTGCTTCAGAGCTGGTTCTGAGAAGTGCTCAGAGATGGTGATGTGAATTGTGTCCCCTCACTTAATGTCCTGATATGCTAACTGTTAGAATAACTCCTCTTAGCAGTGAGGAAATATTTGTTTTCTACTTCTTTGAAGCAATTTAGGGGACTAATTGGTTCATAAGATAGGTTAGCTGTATGTGCAAGTACAATCTGTAGCAAGACTGTAGGAAGGTTGAAAAGGATGGAAGATCTTTTTTCCTCATTCTTGGGTGAACATAATTGCCTTGCTCCATTGTGCTGGCTCTGGTGCATGTCTGACCTCTGCATGAACAGAGTTTCAATTCACTGACCCATTACAGGGTAGTTTTCTGCCTCCCAATAAGTTAAGTTGATTTAAGTGAATAACTCTGTGTGATAAACACCAGAAGTGTTGGGAGGTGGAACTCCTTGGCCAGAAATTTAAAAAGTGGGAAGCTTGAAATAATGGAATTGGAAATGAAGTGAGACCTCTCCCTTCAGATGGTAGAGAACTTGTCGGCTTGATCATCGTAATACAGCAGTCTTATCACTTGACAGTTTGTCAGATGATTAGACTCCTGTATTAATTCTGTCTTTGAACTTTTTTCCCCAAGACAAGAGATAGGGAGCTCTTTGCTCTTAAGTTTAATGGGTGATAACCATGAAATTTGGAAAAAATGACAGCTTTTTTTTTTCTGCACTAAGTATATTACAGAAGTATTTGGAAAGCAGAGTAGCCACAGCTGAAATTTCCTTTTCAAGGAACTATACCTAAATTCATTTTTTTCTTTTGTTGGTGAAGTAACATGAAATGGCCTATAGTTGTTGAAATTGTTTTTTTGTTTTTAATTGAAACGGGAAATGGTTGTCAATGTGTGACTTTATAAAGAGAAAACGTTTTGGATTCTTGTGATGTGAGTGATTGTTAACAAGAGACGTTCTGCTTACTCTGTGTTACTTGGTTCAACCAGAAAGATATTTTTCTTTCTTTGACTCCCTTCCTCATAGGTTCTATTGTTGTGACTAATGCCTTAAATAATAGCTATCTCACTACTTTTTCACATCAAAGCATTATGGCACTAGAGGATTTACTTTCTTTTTCCCAGGATGACATATTTTCATGGATAACAGGGGCAAAATGTATTTGGGAATGTATTTTCACAAAAATTTTGATTTAAGAAACAATTGTCCAATTGGGATGCTGTTAAACTGTATCCTGTAGTGTTTGTAGTCAGTTTGCTGTAGTGATCCCTTGTGGCCTCCCTTTCTTTTGCTCTTTTGATAAAACTGTGAGGAGTGAGATGCTTGACTTTCATGGGGTCTTGTTCTTGCCTTTGCAGAACAACCTGTGTAGCCAGGCTATGTCCTGTCTCTGAGTGGGAGGCTGGGAATTATCTATCAAGAGATAACACAAAAATTATACACAGTGTTTGGGCATGCAGTACTCTACTGGTAGGAAGAAATTTTTTCCTGTCAGGACTTAGAGGTCAGGATATGCACCAATGTGTGAACAGCACTTAGATTTTTGACTATTCTAATCAATATTTTTAAAAGGGTATTTTATTGAGGTTTCTAGAAATTATTGTATCTTGTATTGCTTGGTGGTGTGAACAAATTGACTGCACTTAATTTTTACCTGTCTTAAAATATTTTACTTTCCAACTGTACTTCATGTTTTGAAGGGGGTACTTAATACAATTGGTCTTGCCACTTACTATCAGTGTTTCATTTTGATTCTTAGTAATTCATAGGTGTAATAACAGAGTAGAGCAGATATAATGGGTTAAAATATCAGTATGTTAAACATGTATTTTTCTACCTTTATTTTGTAGTTTATAGTCAGCAATATAAATAATGTATCTTATTCTTAATTGGTTTTATGATAAATATCTTGATGATTGATGCCCTCAGAAGCATGTGTATTCATTTGAAATACAAGATAATTTTCAACACAAAGGAAATTTAAAAGTGAAATTAAGAAAAATCACCTTTCCAAATCTGAAGTGTGTATGAGCATAAATAAATTAGGAAGAAAAATTAAAACCAGGGCTGCTAATTGTGCTGCATTTCTGTTTATATTCTGTTTAGAACTAGTATCACCTTCAGATGTCTTGAATGTTGGTTTTCACCTATTGTCAGCAAATACTTGTGAAACTTGTTGAATGTCCCATTCACCTGTACTGCTGATGGGGTGGAGAATGAATATCTGTTGTTCTTACTTGCTCTTGGTTGACTTTTGTTGACAAGCCTGGATGACAGATGTGTTTGGTCTGGTCATCTGAATGACAAATGTGTTAAACCGTATGATAGACATACTGACTTTAAAGGTCAGAAGTTATTGTTTAATTTCCTGTGTGAATTTTCTTTGCAAAGTTGCAAATCCAGTAATTAGATGTTTGTTAGGGCCAAAATCAAGGTGCTGTATATAACCTTACTTGGCCTCCTTAAATTTATGTTTATAATAAAGTCTTGCATTTATTGCCATTTTGTGTTGAACTCAGTTTACAATTACGAATATTAAGGGAAGCCACAAGCTTCAGATATTGGGGAGCCCTACTTGATGGGTGCTTAAGAAAAGCCTGTTCTACCTGAGTTTTTGGGCATCTCATCATAACTGCAGCCTGCAAAAGGACTGTGCCCCATTCAACAGTGCAGCATTGAATCATGCAACTTTACCCAGTTATGTCCTTGACTCTTGTTCATGTTTTACCCTGTAGTTTCATCCTCAGAAATAATGGAACAGGTTTTCTGCAGTCAGGCTATTTTTAATTTACCAGCCTGATTTCTCAGCTCGATCTGTGCATTTGCATTGTTTGCTGACTTGTATTTTATTTTCCTCTGAGGATCCAGGGAATATACATCACATTTGGACAAATGAATTGCTCTCTTCTTGGGATAGTTAACCTAGCAGGTTCAAAATCACATTGCAAGCACCAAATTATCCCTTCTAGCTAGGGTAAAATCCTGCTTTTTGTAGCATTAAATACATTAAAATCTTAAATTTTTTTTTAAATTGATTCAATTTTAAAAATATATTGAATTTAAAGCATAGTAGAGAGTGTGATATTTACCAAATTTTGTGCGCAGGGGTAGGTATGTTTAATATTATGATTTTCCAAAGCTTTATGTAATACATTGATAAATGAAACAAATAGTACATATAAAGGAGATTAGTTACTAAGAGGAAATTAAATAGTTCAGAATTCATTCATTTAAAATGATAAGATTTTATTAGGTTTTTTAAAAACTTTTTTATTATTTTTAATGTATTTTATTTTATGCAGATGCCATGCAAGTTTCTAAATCCTACAAGTGATGTACAATTGCCTTTGTGCCCCACAAAGCACTTCTAAATTTAACTTCTATTAATTTATATAAAATTTTAGAGAGATTATTATGGATTTTATAAAATCTATTAATTTATATTTATAAGTTTAACCGACTTCTATTTATCTAAATGTGACTTCAGTGTCTTTTCACTGTGAATTTCAAATCATTGCCCGCTGATATTGTAGGTGGTCTTGTTGAGTAGAAGCTTTTCAGAAGAGCTATAAATACTCTTTAAATTTCAGGATATAAGGGAGGTTGAATCATACTGGTTCAGTTTTATGCTGATCTTAGCTTAACTTTGGTTATGCTACAGGAGTTTTTCTGGATTTTGAGTTACTAATTTCCATCTTGGAGTTTTCTGTGAAAATTTCTACACATGTTATAACTAACAGCTAAGCCCCTATCCTCTAGATGATGATACAGAACATTTCTTCCATCTAGCTTAGGCATTTAAGAGTCTAGGTTTCATATATGTGTAGACACACACTTTCATTCTGCTTCTAAGAGGAACGAACATCAATAAATGTAGGAGGAAAAGATGGGACCAACTTGTGCTGGTCGACAGCCAGTTAAACATGAGCCAGCATGTGCCCAGGTGGCCAAGAAGACCAGTACTGGCCTGTATCAGCAGTAGTGTGGCCAGCAGTGGTTGTCCCACTGTACGTGGTGCTGGTGAGGCCACGTCTTGCATACTGTGTGTAGTTTTGAGCCCTCCACTACAAGATGGACATTGAGGTGCTGCGGCATGTCAGAGAAGGGCACCAGGGTAAGTCCTAGGAGCAGCAACTGAGGGAGCTGGAGTTGTTTATCCTGGAGAAACAGAGGCTTGGGGCGGGTCCCTAGAGAATCACAGAATAAGCTGCGTTGGAAGTAGCCCACAAGGATCATAAAGTCCAACTCCTGGCCCTGCACAGGACACCCCAAGAGTGACACCATGTGCCTGAAAGCATTGTCCAAGTGCTTCTTGAACTCTGTCAGGTTGATGCTGTGACCACTTCCCTGGGGAGCCTGTTCCATTGCCCAACCACCCTCTGGGTGAAGAACCTTTTCCTAATATCCACCCTAACCCTTCCATGACACAACTTCAGGCCATTCCCTCAGGTCCTGTCAGTGGTCATCACAGAGGAGAGATCAGTGCCTGCCCCTCGTCTTCCCCTCACAAGGAAGGTGTAACTGCAATGGGATCTCCTCTCATTCTCCTCCAGGCTGAACAGACCAAGACCTCACACTCCTCATATGGCTTCACCTCAAGGCCCTTCACCATCTTCATTGCCCTCCTTTAGACACTCTGTAGTATCTTTCTTACATTGCACTGACCAAAACTGCACACAATATTCAAAGTAAGGCCAGGCAACCAGCCACAGGACAAGAGGACCAAGCCTCAAGTGGTGCCAGGGGAGGTTCAGGTTAGACATAAAGATGAATTTATTCATGGGAAGAATTGTACAGCATTGGAACAGACTGCTTAGAGAGGTGATGGAGTCACCATCCCAGGAGTTTTTCAAGAAACAGCTGGACATGGCACTTAGTACCATAGTCTAGTTGACAAGTTGGTGTTTGGTCATAGGTTGGGTTTGAGGATCTCAGAGGTCTTTTCCAGCCTAATTGATTCTGTGATTCTTTGAACTCAGAGCTCTGCTCTTGAGAGTACTGAATTAGCTGTCTTAGCATAGAAGCAAATGATTGAAGCACATGGATCATGTGTCTAAAGAAGTGGCATATTGAGAAGTAGAAGCACTTCAGGCTGTGTGGAGGAAAGTGAATGAGTAACTCAGTGAGGTAGGAGGGGGGAATTGGTGTGTACATAGCTGCTGGATCATGTAATGTAGGGAGAGGTTTTAGTTGGATACACTAGGGTGTGTAGGCATCAGATGCATGGGAGTCCTTCATGTAAGGATGCAGGGCTTGCAGGATTTTTATGAGCAATGCAGAGATTTGATGCTTCTGTTCACCTTTATTTGCAGACTGAGGTGGTACTTGGGATAGCAGAAGTTACTTTTTCACAGTTGTAGACCAAGCCTATACACAGTTTGTACAATAAAGATACTGATAATTTGTTATGGCTTAAACTAACTTTCATAAAACATTGCATATTGGAAGAACCACTGTGCATCTGTTGAGCGAGAAGAAACTGCAAATAAAGTGGCATAACATTGCTAATACTTGTAGTCTTCTTTTTGCTCTCAACATGAATGACAGGCAAATATGAGAAGTATATTATAAACAGAAGGCTCCACTATTGCCAACAATTTTGTGAAAGAGAGAAGAGAAGTCCACAGCAAAATTAACAGAATTTTAATGACAGGTAGTTATTACTATTAAATGTAACAGGGAAAGAAAGCATTGGTTTTTAGGAACCTAGCCAAATTCCTACACTATTTTTTTTTCTTTCTTCTTTTTTCCTGGTAGAAATTTAACATTACCTGTCTACTATAGTGAATATCTTGTAAGCAGCATTTGCTTTTCCCGGCACAGATTTTATGTGCTGTTGCACAGCATACTTTGTGGGACATAGTATGGTATAATATGGGGGGTATAAAAAAGCTCCTACTCAGGATGCGCGCACATGGGAATGGCCCAGGGCAACTGCAGAGTTGAATCTGCAGAAGTGTGAGAGAGTGGTATATACTAGTTAAGGATCTTAAATCACCATGATCATTGTCATATAGAAATGGAATAGCCTTTAGTTGCTTTTGCTTAATCCTACAGATAAGTCATAGTGGTTTGTTTTGCCACTCCACAATATAAAGATACCACCATCAAGCCTTTGTAAAGGAAGTGTTGTTTTCCTGCTCTGTGTAGAATCATAGAGTAGTTTGGGTTTAAAGTTACCTCAAAGATTATCTTATTCCAACCCCCGTCATGACAGGGACATCTTCCACTAGACCAGGTTGCTCAGAGCTCCACCCAACCTGGCCTTGAACACCTCCAGGGATGGGTATATTATACTCATTCCCTAAAAAATTTTGGTGATGCAGTTACATTGGTTCTGCAGTTTTCCCCTGGTATGGACATGTTGGTCAAAGGTGTCATTTGGGTTTGGTTTTACTTTTTTCTATACACTGACATAGATATACAAAAGATTTGTTCTTAAATATTATTGTGCTGTCTAAGCTAAAACCCTACAAAGAATACTCCATTCAGTCCAGAAGATTTTTTACTTTTTCTTAATTCTTTGCAAAAATTCTGCTGTAGCATTTCAAAGAAATATTTTTCATTTGAAATTTTTGTTAACCATGAGAATAATGCTGTACATAAAACAAAATTACATTTTGAATAATAGGAGTTAGGTTTATTGTATAGCTGACATTAAAAGAGCAGAAATGTAAATATGTATAAAGTAGCATGAGATGTGGTGAATTTGGGATTTGTTTTGTGTATTGCAGACCATTGCAATCAGCTGGAATATCCAATTCAGAAAAAGGAAGACATATCTGTTTAATCAAGTTTTGCCTTTTTTCCTCAAGATAGGTTTAAGGGGTTTTCTTTCTGACTTTTAATTGACATACTTTGAGAATCAAAAGTATTGAATGAAAAATATTCTTTCCATGTGATATTCCTGGTTCAGAAACAGTGTGATGGATACAGAATTTAATTGGAAATAGACTTTGTATCTGTCTCTTGCCAGAAGGTAACCATTTTAGCTTAAAGGAAAGCTGACTTAAATATATTTGCCAAGTTAGGCATTCGCACTTCATATGCAAGCTTTGTAGCCGTTTTCCTTCTCTGAGTCTTGTAGTAGTGCTGATGTGTTCCTTGCATCCTGCTTTTGAGCCTTCTTTCTCTGAGAGGCCAATGTATTTGAGGCATTGCCATTCCTGCTAAGTCAATAGTATCTGAGGCTGTTAACAGCATCGTCTTTTATGTCATCACCAGAATTGACCCCCGGCTGAGGATGGTGTGATAAGGAAAGTGATGTATTCGATCTGATTGCTCTGGGCCCTTTTCTCTGGGAGATAGAATAAACATATTGAAAGTTGGAATGATAATGTGCCATTGAATGAGTTTGAAAACTGTGTTTGGTCTGAAAGTATATTAAATGTATCAAGTGTCTTAATACAGAAGGATAAGTTTGGCTGGAAAAAAATTGTCTGCCCACCTGCTTCTTTCCTACTGTGTTAGAAAAACCCTATTTAGAAATTATGGTTCTGGAAAAGAAGTACTCTGACTGAAAGCTGCAGTCTGACTTGTCTTTGCTGTGATTTTATTCTTGCAACTGTATTGTCAGTAAGATAGTATTGTAATGGGCAGAATAGATTAATCTTTGAGATAAGCAAAAGTGAACTGATTAATTGTTATGTGGTTTCTTATCATGTCAAAACCAGAGTTTATGTTACAAACAGAAGGGCAGTATTGAAACTACAAAGCAATACTGAATCTGCTGCTGATGTATATTCTACCACCCACTTTAAAGGTGGTGGGTGACAGGAGCAGCAGCAAAGTCATAGCTATTTACTCAACAGGGTGGTAAAATAAATGTAACTAGTTCTCATTTTGTAGGTTTACAATATTTTTTCAAAAGCAAAATTTGTTGATATTGCTTGAAATTGCAAAGTGTCAAAGCTACTGATCTAGTGTTCTTGAAGCTTCTTTTTGTCAACAACTTCTAGGAAATGGGTCTCAAGTGTTAATTTGTCATTGAATATTTTTCATTTCCAAATATACTTTACTTGGTGTCGTTTGCATGTTTTGATAGAGCTATTAATTGAAAAGGAGCTAGTGCTGACTTTGAGATGAAGGATGCTTTTCTGAAAATGGGAAGTGTTTGTTTGATTGTCATCTCTTGTTCATCTGTTAAACAAAAATATCAACAAAACAGAAGAAACAGCAAATAAATGACTTTTCACGGTGGTTTTTATTCTTACAATTTTTGTAATGTTAGCTCTGTTTTGATAGGGTTTTTTTCTATACTAAGGTGAATAAAAGTGTCAGGGTCACTGAAGCTGTGATGATCAGGATGCTCTTGTAATGTCCAGACTGCACTGGAATGCAGTCTCAAAGATTCACTTTAACCTAGACAGACTTTTATATTTTAACTCTGTTGGATGGATTTTCAACTGATAAACTGTGATTAAATGCCAGAGCTTATTGTTATTTCACAGGAAAACAGCAAGCTATTGCCAGAAAAAAAAAAAAAGTTTGTAATAAAAATAGAGAATGAACTATTAGCAGAATAAGGTAAGCATGTAACTGTTCTAGTTGAATGTACAGTGAAGAAATTTCCTATAAAACAAAGTATGATCCCAGACTGAAAATAAGTATGGAACAGTGTCTTGACTTTCATTTCAGTGTTCTTCTCCATAATGGCATAAGAAATAGATTGCATAAATTCCTCAGTGGGATACACCTATTTTCAGTCTTTGAAATTCTGCTACTAAACTTTATTAACAGTCCATCTGAAATAAATGAACATGAATCCTTGAAGTTAGAAAACTGTTACTGCAGCTTTATAGTTTGAAGAGCCTTTTATCAAAGGAAAGATACTATGTTTAGCAATGTGCAGACTTTATTTCTTACAATGAAATAAAGTATACAAGTACAGAGAAAGAGGGAGACATCAGCTTTTGCTTTGGGAGTTTGAATGTACCTTTACCTTAGCTAAAAATTACAGCTGGGAAAATGGGAGGGGCAGTAGTAGTATTAGCTAGTTGTTAATAACCAGTAGTTTGTACCTGGGTTTTAATCCTCTTGTGCTGCAAAGTTCAGCAGAGACATCTCCATGATGTGTATTTAAGAGCTGCTCAGAGGTGTAGAGTGGGTTATAAGCAACTTCTCAGCCCCAGTGCAGACTCACCTTCTTTTCTGCAAACCTGCCTGGAAGCCTCTGCTTTTCTGCTCCAGATGATCAGGATGATGAGCATTGTCCCCTCCTGCTGTTAAGTCTCTTTCCTTTATTGTTTACAGCCTGTGTACTGGTGTTATGCTTGTTCCTGTATAATAAGCTTTGGTGGGAAAGGCTTCAGCAGCGCTGCAGGACTTAGCCTGGAAGTGGTTTGAACAGTCTTTGTGGATTTAAGTTAAATCTGCATGGAAGTACTGCTCTTCCCACACTGAAGTTTCTCCTGGTCACAATTCCAGAATTGCAGTGCAAAGACTTGACAGTTTCTGAAATAATATTTTACAATCATGTTACAGTTTTTTGGTTTCTTTTAAGATTTGTATATCATATGGAGAAAAATTTGAATGTAAAATGACTAAGCTTTAAATAGGAAGAGCTGGTAATTAATCTCTCTTGTGGAATAGTGCTTATTCTTCTGTTACCTGATTACAGTCATCAAAGGATAGTATAATAGGTTTGAAAATCAGGCTTACTAAAGCACTCATCTTTTTTTCTGATTTCTTATTTGTGTGCTATTGGATTTTATCTTGCCCCTTACTATTTCTGAGGTGGTTCTTGTCAGAAAATATGTCTAAAGGAGCAAACATAGCATTTTTGGCTTTGTACTTAAATATTAAACAAACCTATGTTACTTCAGCTGCCCCAGAGGGGTTTTAAGTGTATCTCTAATCAGAGTATAATATTTTATTTCATTTAAATGAAGTGTTTCAAATCTTTTTTTTTAAAGAAAATAGGATGAAAAGGTCGTGTCATATTTACTTCTTTCTCTAAATGTTCTTGATTTGTGCACCTGAAAGAATATTATTTAGT
Source organism: Peucedramus taeniatus (assembly GCA_013400575.1). Taxonomy (NCBI): domain Eukaryota; kingdom Metazoa; phylum Chordata; class Aves; order Passeriformes; family Fringillidae; genus Peucedramus; species Peucedramus taeniatus. Next base: position 5,416 of record WBNO01012477.1, on the reverse strand, counting down.
AAGGTGTAATTTTCTTCTTCTATTTAGAAGTTTTTATACTTTTATACTATAGATGGTTTCATGATATGCAAAAGTTAATTCCAAAATTCCTTATTTATTTCACTACAAGGCTCTAAGCAGCAATAGTGATGTTAGGGAAGAGGCAGTACTTCTTCTATTCTTAATAAAATGTCATGCAAACTGGGAAATATAAGCAATAAGCTAAACTCTAAATATCAGCTGTTGTCCTTGAAAATTTACAGTATGCAATCTTCTAATTTCTTGACAGTAATGCTTGCAATTAACAGTTAGTAATTGTAGAACCAGGAAGAAAGTTGTTCTGCTAGTACCTAAAATTTATATTTGAATTCCCATTTTATTTCTCTACAGAAATACATAACTTGCTTTTTACTCACCAGAAAATGGCTTTTGGACTAGTAGTTGTATCTTATACCTATCAGCTTGGAAAACTTACTGATCTTATGAATTCATGGAAAATATGTAATGAGTACCAAACTTGTTCCTTTCCCATCCTTAAAAGAAGCAAAAAGAGAGAGCTGAGGAACTGGGTCATACAGCACAATTTCAGTTTCCAGAAAAATATTGGAGCAAGTAATTGAACCAAATGGTTTGTACGCACTCAAAGATAAAGCAATTACTGTCAGCTAAACTGGATTTGTCAAAAACAGATAGTCAATTTAGTTTTCTTCTAAGGCAGAAAAACAGGGCATGGATAAGAAATAAATCAGTACATGTAAAAGTAAAGCTTTTGACAGTAAAATGGTATTTCCTTATCCAAGCAAGAGGAACATGGTCTGCAGGAAAATATTGTGAAGTGAATATAAAATTTGACTAGCACCTGTTGTAATCATAGTTACATAGAAATGGAAAATGGAATGATAATATGAAGTGGGATCTGTGGGGTCTTTGACACATTTCACACTATTCTGTATATTAGGAATGTATTTTTCTTAAATTTTCAGATAGCATGAAACTGTGAGAGAAGATGCAGTTATGCAAAAGGGAAAAAAATAGAGTTAAAAGGGATCTTGACAAAGTGGAGACACAGTCTGAAATAAATAGAATGCAGTTTCCTAAAAAAAGGCCTAAAATCTCTCCATGTGTAGGGGAAATATGATTCAGAGAATGATGGTAAGGATCAAATGCTGAATAGCACTTCAGCACCAGAAAGTTCTGCAATTTTTAGTGAATGCCAAACTGGATATAGGACTGCAGTATCATCTGCTGGTGCAAAAAATATTATTTTAATATATAGACAGGAGTATAACTTGTTATATGAATCAGCAGCATTCACTCAGTTCAGTCGCATCTAAATTGCTAATTCTGGACCCTTGAGAGAATTATCATTTTATTATTAGAAAAAGAAAATGCCACTTCAAAAAGTGTGTGAAGAGTCCAGAAGGGAACACCAAGAACCAGCATAGTCTGACCTACAAGAAAAGATGGACAAACTTGTGACTGACTGGTTTAGAAAAGAGAGGTCTGAAGGGAGGTATGAAAAACCTCTCAAAAGGTTTAAAACTTGTAGAAAACTTGGAGAGTGGCCACTGACCAAAGAATTTGGGAACCTTTGATTATGCTGATTTTTTAAATGCAGTTTTTCTGCAGTACTATGTAAAAAGTTTAATTCTTTTTTCTAGCAGAATTGTAACAAATCTGCTGGAATGTATTTTTACCATTGGAAGATAATTTTTGACTTATCAGGCAATCTCAGTCTTTAAAATTGTTGCTGAACACATTCATGCTTCTCTTCTGACATATGAATGATTATGTGTTGCTGAATAGTCTCAGCAAGGCTCATCATCCAATTTCTTTCAGTTAGTTGCCTACTCATAAATGTGCAATTGTGTGTGATTTGATGACAAAGGATAACCCAGCCAGACCTGGGGAACTCCAATCATCATGCAGAGCTCAGGTAGAATCCAAACAGCTAACTAGGTCATGTGAATAGCCCTTTACATAGTGTACTCTATTGGTAAATTGATTTGCTTCACAGGAGACTGTTCCTGCATAGCAATATCTTTTCAGAAATAATGGCCTTTAAATGATACAGAGGACAGCTGCTTCAAAGGTTTCAAAAGGGAAAGGAGGGTAAAAAAGGAGGTGAAAAACAGCAGTACAACATAAGCTGATTCTGTATGTCATCATAGCAGATGAAACATTTAGTAAAAGAATGAGTTAATTTATTAGTGCTTGGAAATTTCATTTTACTGTATAGTTAAGAATTATTACAGTAGTCTGGGATGAATATGATATAATGGCTAAAATTTTTCCCAACTGAAATCAGTTTCTAATATGACTGGTCACATGTCATGTTTCTATTACAAAAAAACACAGGTAAAACACCTGATTTCTGTCTTTATTATGTTCTGTGGATTCAGTCAATTAGTTTCTGTGGATTTGTTCAAAATAATAACCTTAACCTTTTCATTTTTTAGACAGGAGACTTAACTGGAAGAGAAGTGGTTTTTACACTGATTTGCAAATAAAAGGATTACACCTATATTTCTGCAGCCCTCTTAATTTTTTTTCCCATTCAGTGTGCCATAAAGTGACTTACTGATCTGATGTTTCTCTTTTCTGGTCCTCTTAGTAAAAGTAATGCATTATCTTTCATTGTAATTTTCTTTTTCCTAGTCAAAATGATGCCACTCCTCTTTATTTCTTCATGCAATCTGTTGTCTACTGTCTCTTCCCTTTGTTCATTAACACAGATTTGTAACTTCACATTACTATCAGTTTGAAGTATTGCTATCAAGTTGATTTCAGGAAAAAAATCAAAGAGATACTATAATGAACATATAAGCAGGGAATAAGATATTTGAAAAAGAACAACCAACACACCAACAAAATACCTCAAGAAGAGAACAAGAAATGAATAAAGAACAAGGACAAGGCATATTGAGTGGAGGTTACAATCAGAGAAAGAAAACAAACATGAATAACTGACTAGAATAAGAGCTAATCAGTACAGATTATTCTTAAAGATGATTCTTCTTGAAAAGTTATTTGAACAGTTAGTAATTTTGACAAGCAAGGTAAAGCGGTCTTTTGCAATTGTATGAGCAAATTAAGTATGGAGCTTGACAGTAAAAGGACTATTAAGAAAAAGTGATGTGAAATGGTTGGTAATACAAGCAGTGTTCAAATATTTTAAAAGGTGGAGGTAAAAATGATGTGTTAAGCTTTAGGGTTAACATTCACTGGCATTTTTAAATTGTTCAGCAAAAGACCATGAAAGTACATAAGAAAATGAGCTTTAAGCAGGAAGTGAGGCCATCTGCACTCTTTCTTCCAGCTGTGATCTTTCCGTCAAAGTTCTTCACAATAAAGAGCACTTAAAATTAGGTACACCACAAATTCTTCTCTTGGGCAAACAGCTAACAGATTTTATTTTGGATTCAAGGTTTAGACTGGAACTATATAGGAATGTAGCAATTCAATTTTCCTTTCTCATGGATAGAAGTTTAAAAACTGTATGAGCTTTAAAGGCGCTAAAGATAGATACTTCAAATATTCTTTCCTTGAGTGACCTGTTAAAACCATTGCATATCAGAAGTGATGAATAGTTTTTGTGGGTTCTGGGCAGGTTCCTGATCGATTGGTTGCTAGGTAATGAGGGAGAAGAAGTGTGAGTGCTGAAGTCCAGCTGTGTGAGAGCATTCCTGCCTTTTCTCTTTACCTCATTTTCTCTGTAATGAAGGAACCAATTGGTTTAGAGCAATCAATGCTGACCTGGTAGGATCAGGCAATGTTCTGGCATTGCAAAGGCAATTAAATTCAGCAGAGCAAGGATTATGAAGGAAAAAATAAGAAAGGACTTGAAACTTTGAATTGAGTTAGAGCTACATTGATATTTTAAGGTTGGCAAAAAAACCCAACCCAATATAGTTTAAAAGAATTAAATCATTATCATGTTCTCTTTTGTGTGAGACTGGGAATACCAACATCGTTGTCATTTGTCCTTTAAATCCTATTACTGTGACTGGGAATTTCTGCACAATGTAGTGTATATATTTAGAGGAGGCAGTTTGCTTCAAAATTTTATATTGGTAGTTGTTGAACTCATAGGCTATGTATGCTCATAAAATGATTCATTCCAATTGAGGTGGGTAAAAATAAAGCTCAAATCCTTAGTAAATGATTGTAGTTCTCGTCAAGTGTTAAGTTTAGAAAATTTGTCATATATTTTAAGATTTCAATATTAATTTAAATCTCTTGTTGCCTTGTATGGATGCCCTTAAAAGGAAATTATTTGTTTTTGTAACAGTTTTGGCCTTATCAAAAGAAATATATTTGGCCAGTCAGAATTAACTTACATAAAATGCTAGTTTCCTGCTCCGTATTGTAATTTACAGATTATTTGACTGTGTATATTAACTGGCAATATTATTGATGTTAAATAAAATGTCAGGATCTCTGTTTTGTACTTCTTTCCTGTTTGGAAGAGGCTAAAGCATTGTTTTATAAAGTACATCCATTCTGAGTCCAGAATAACATTTTTAACATTTCTGTTTAAAAAAGTAAAATAAACCACCCAAAACCATTCAGGCAAACCTAAAATCTTTTAAAAAATGTGAAGTATAATACCAAAGCATGATTTATCTTTCCATCTGATAATCTCAATTTTACTTGATCGACCTATGTTTCAGGGCAGAGAGGGGTAGCCTTCACCTCTTTCAACTTCAGAAACATCAGAGATCATGAATATATATAAAGTTCCTTTAATCATCAACTGCATGTTGTCATTTTAACCGTCACCACATGAGCACCCTTTGGTTCATCTTTGCCCTTGAGCAGATGAGGTGTGCAAT
>WBNO01012475.1:0-23547 GCA_013400575.1 Peucedramus taeniatus | reverse complement strand
TTTGATTTAATCTTTTAGGCAAAACCAATTTTATGAATTGGTCTGATGTATTTCAAAGGATGTTGGAGAGGAAATCAAGTAGTATATTGTTTTAATATGTGATGCATAATTGCTGAACACTGTTATAGTAATTTTTTTCTTTGTGGCTTAAGATTTAGCCTTAACACATTTGTGTGTGTGTATATTAGCACACATTGTAGAATCAATGTTAGTTATTTTGAACTTGTATTCATTTTGATTTATTAATTTACTTAAACTTGTTGCTTACTGTATTTTTACACATTTCTGTGTACTTATAGAGCATTTTCTATTTATCTTTCTTCCTATTAAACAGGCATTATTGAGACTGCAGATCACCTGGATCGTGAGACTACTTCCCATTACTGGCTTACTGTTTATGCAACAGACCAAGGCGTTGTGCCTTTATCATCTTTCATTGAAATCTACATAGAAGTTGGGGATGTTAATGATAATGCTCCTCAGACCACAGAACCAGTTTATTACCCAGAGGTCATGGAAAACTCTCCTAAAGATGTATCTGTCATTCAGATTGAGGCATTTGATCCAGATTCAAGCTCAAGTGAAAAATTAACCTACAAAATTACAAGTGGAAATCCACAGGGATTCTTCTCAATAAACCCCAAAACTGGTAAGTACAATACAGTGTTTTGTTCTATGTGTTAATAAATTAATGTGTTGGCATAAATGCATAAACCAGGTGAAATCAAAATCTTTAGTTTAATGTTGAAAACATGCTTTCATGCTGGAGTCAAGCTGGTGTCTTGGACTGTGTCAATATAAGTAAGTTATACAAACATCTAGAAAAGGATATGAGAGTGGAGCACTTGGTTCGAAGTACTTGACATCCCAATCAGGCATGTTTTGCAAAGGCTTACTTATGAGTAGCTCCACTCTAGACTGGTCAATGTCCATGCATTTTTGTAGTCCAGTAAGTACACAGTAAAAAAACATATTTTAGTTTAGTTTCATCCAAATTGTTTTTAGTTGCCTTCATAGTTTTTTTGTCAGGCATTTTTAAAAATTATTTTTGGTAGTGGGGGGAGGGTATCATGTTAGCCTAAGCAAAATAAGCCATTTATTACCTGCAGACTCACTTGTCCCACAGATGCTTTCTTTGTAATTAACTATTTCTGCTGCTAGACATACATAATCTGGAGGATTATTTTCAGCTGTGCTTTTTATGCAATGAAAAGAAAGAGTCTGAGTTCACTGGTAATTTGGAAAAAAAAACCACTGAGGTTTTAACATGGGAGTACAAACACAAGAACCAGGTAACCTTTTTAGTAACTGAATTGCAGGTACTGAAAGATGTGTAGGACAGAGAGATGGGAAGCGAAATAATCAGTCTTAACTGAGGCTACCCAGTGAATTTGAAAATATTTTAAGGGTTGCCTAACATCTCTTCCTTCTGAATGTAGAGAAAATAATACATATACTGGATGTTTTTCCCACAGTTTATGCCTAGAGAAGAACTTGGGGGTTTTTTGCCAGGTTATGCCCAGCTTAGATTTTTGTATGTTGTATTTAGGTATTATTTCACAGTAAAAATTATGGCAGATGCTTCTGATTCACTCAACCAGTTTTTTTTTTCTTCACAATTCAGAGGGTTTTAGATTAGAGGTCCTGCAGAGGTGTAGTGAGTGGCTTTAATCTATTACAAACCCAGTAAGTACAAGGGAGCAGTAGAAGCTTTATTAATTTAGCTCTTGCCCATTCATGAAAGCAATTTCAGGAGACTTAAAGGAGCAAAAATGGAGTGAAAAAAATATGTTTTGAAGGCTATGGCCTTCATTTTGTTTTGTAGTTTATTTCAGCTCAGGGTATGAAAGACTTGTGTGCTTTATCAATTGCAATTGCTGTGTCAGCAAAGCTCTGAATGCAAGCACAGATATGTTATTTGGGTTATTTCTGCCAATAGCTTCTTTGTCAGCATGTGCTGCATCTGTGAAAACACTGCCAAGAGGGACATATAAAATAGCTATAGCAACAGAAGATATTTAGTATAGTTAAAGCCTTCATCTAAACACTATATTTACAAAATGTTGGTTTTAGAGAAATGGGAGCCTGACAAGTAAAACAAGAAAAATTCAACCACAGTCTTCTAAAGCGAATGCAGAAAGTGTCTGAATGCTTTATTTGTGTTTGGTTTGCTCTGTCTCTTTTTTCTCATTTTACATGATGCAAAAGGAAAAAAAAAATCTTATTTTTTATCTACCTCCTTGCCCTTTCTGATTTTTAAAAAGTTCTTTTGCGTGCCACTTTGGTGTTTTTTTGTCTCAATATAATACTGTTAAAATGGGAATAAAATTGCCTGTGAGTTGAGTGGAAAAAAGTGAGTGCAGTATGCAAATTACAAAGGAACGTAAGTCTACCTCCATTCATTTCATCATTACTCTATAATTGGCCTGTTATTTTTGGTTATTGTTTCCTTAAATATTCCTGCAGGTCATTTTCTCTTCCTCTGTCTTCTGTTCTTTTCCTCCCCTTTCAGCCCCGTGTATCAGGTGGCATTTTCCAAGCTGTTTTGAAAAAAGACACCGCTGTACCTCCCTTGCCGAAGTTTTGGCATAAAGAAATATCTTTATTCCTATTTAATTGGTAGAATTAGGGCACAGGGAGGTTGTGACTTGTCTTTGGACAGAGTTTGCAGTTTTCTATGTTAGTAGCTTACTGTGATCTCATTTATGCTAGAAAGGGACCTTGACAGAGAGAGCTCACTCAACACACTAGATGGTGAAGTGATAAGGAGCACTTAATATAAAAGGAATAAAGATTTTCTGTCAAGAGAGCATCTTCCCTGCCTTTATTGTAGCATGCATACACTAGAAGTAAGCAGTGCAATCCATAGTCTTTCTCAGTTTGGTGTTAAAGAAAAAAAAGCAAAAAGGCATCTGGAAATAATTAAATCATTATATTTCAGAACACAAGCACTGGGAATAAAAGAATCTCCCCTCTGATTTACATTAAGCAGAAGAAATTTTTTTTTCCCTTAATATAATTAAAGGCCCAGGCTTAGGTAGTCACCTATCATGTGCTATTCATACCACCCTTCACTGGTGTCTATTACTGCTAAAATTGTAATAATAGATAGACATGCTTCTAGACAGACATCTTGAACGTAATGAAAAGGAAAAGGTGGGCAGAGGAGAGAAGGGAAACTTGTTCCTAGAGTGCACTCAGATAGAGCTAACTCATATATATTGTCTTCCCATTTCATGTGCTCTAATGGGCCATACTGCCTATCCTGTACATGACCAATTTGAAACTGTTAGTCTGCAGTGGGCACTAACATAAGGGTTTAGTTTTGACTGAGGTTATCAGGTTCATAAGTTCTCAAGTCTCTCTTCTGTCTATTAGGTATCGAATATATTTAATCTGAATAGATACTATTTGATGTGAAAGTGTTTCCGATAGAATTGACATGTTAAGGAGTTGAAAAAACACTTTAAAAGACACTGGTTATTGTTCTAGTTATAACACACTGTGTTTTATCTTCCCTGATCAAATAGAAGAGGGCTCAGCTTGACTAGAACTTTTGACTAGAATTGGAGAGATCAAGTCCTGTCTTGTTTGCTTATGTGTGTATATTATCCTTGTTGCACCCTGTGAAGTTATCACACTGTAAGGTATTTGTCCAAGGAAGAGAAACCTTCCCTAGGGCCCCAAGTTTCCTTTCCAACCACAGGGGAGAGAGAGCTGGAATATTAATCAAGTCTTTTTAGCTGTATCCTGTGGAAGCATTGAAAGTGACAGTATGAGTTAAGCATCTGCTGTTGTGCATCCCCAAAAGTGAGTTGAGGACTGTAATGGCATTCAGTTCAAGTCAACTAAAAGCTAGTGTTGAGATTCTTAAAATATGTGGTGAGTGTTAAAAATACGGTTCAAGTGGATCTCTTCTCCTGGTCGAGGATCCATTGTTTCCTTTCTCTTTATAAAATCTAATGCTATGGTATTGTGGTCCATGGCTGGAATTCCCACACATAGTAGTAATACAGATTATAAATAGAAACAACCTACACGTAACATGTATCAAGTGAAACACTGCATTCTGTTCTCCTGATGTAGCTAATGCATTTCTAGAATTTTGTGGACTTCAGACTAAGATGTCTGTGTCTTAATGCAACAATCCTGAATTTTTAGAAACTCAATGACATGGATCTTTTTAGGATATAGTTCATCTTTAGCCAAAAGACGAGATTTCATGATAAGAACTATTGACTGACTGATCTTTGTCTCAGAAATGCTACTGGCTTGTCTCAGAAATGCTACTGGCTTAAGTAGTATCTGCATGCTTCTTACTGCAGTCTGTTTCCAAGTACCCCCTTCAGTCAGCACTTCACTGACACTTTAAAGTGTCTTTTATATTTCAAATAACTATAAAATAACTTAAGGAAACACTGCTAAGTTTTTTCTTTGCATGCTATTTCACTTCTTAGAGCAGGATATATAACACAGTACATCACAGGACATTTTGTAATCTTTTCACATATACTTGGTCTTTCATGAAATCAAATGAAATAACATTTTATTTATCTTTGGAGTTTCCATGCAATGAAAAGAAAGTGCTGTATATATGACCAGGTAGAATAAAAATAGTTATCATAATATTATTAGCCAGAAAGAATGAGAATTAAGACTTAATTCCACAACTTTCATGCTCAGTCTGAACACAACTGTAGACAAACATGCAAATTATGATAACTACTTCATATCTGCTTAACTTCTTGCAACATAGCTTTTAATAAATACAGAAGTAATTGACAAAGTGGAAGAGTTGCAACTCATGTGAATACATTTAGGTGGAAAGAGTTGAAGTTGCATGATTTGGTGGCTGTTTTGAACACACATCCTGGGAGTCTGTGGTTAATCTCAGCACTTAACGCTAGAGCTGTTGCACTGAGGCTCAGAAAAGATTTGCACATTTACCAACAATCATGTACAGCAAAGGATTATATAGCAGTAAACAAGTTCCAAGATCTGTGCCTTGGAGCTTAAAATACATATGCAATGCTTTTATAAGTGCATGTAATACATATGGTATGTGTAATAGTGCTTTAGTACTATTTCTGTTTACTGCAGGTGTGGTTTATTTGCTTGTGAGCTATTTGGGTAATTGTAGAACTGAAAAGTTTCATGTATCACAGATGTAAACTCCATGGCTGTATTTACAAAATACAATTGATTATTTTAATGTTTGGAATAAACTACTCAATGTTTCTATTTTACATGAACACAAGTCATATTGAGTAGAAAAATTAATATTTTTCCTCATCTTTGTACCTTTCATATTAAAATATCTTAATTTGGTTTTTTGCTTTTGAGAAGTGTTGGAAGGATGACACTTGATAGCAGGATTGCTTTCTTAGAGAAAGTGGAACAGGTAATTAGTATAGCATCTACATGTAGTAGCTGATAATACCATTGTATATAAGTGTACATTTATGAGTTGATGAATTGTGATTTTATAATTAATTTCTAATCTGTTTGTATTTAGAAATTATATATTTAGAAATTGATCTGTTAGTGTCTATTCAAAAGATTTATTGTATTCATTTTACTAAAAGCTTTCAATCAAACCATGTAATTTTTTTCTGTCTGAGGCGGGTAGGACATGCATGAAATATGAGCTTATTGTTGCACCCAGTAAGAATTGTAAAGGTGGTATGCAAACTAGCTCCCCAGTTTAAAATGTGTTCTGGCAGTTCTCTAGAATGACATTGTCAACCAAATTCTTGTCCTGTCATTGTTTCCCATTTTGTATTTTTCTTCTACCTTTACTTTTTAAATTGTGGGATGGCAGACATCATATGAAATTAGAAGAAAGGTATTAACTTTTAAATGACTAACAATAACTCAGCAAGTCATATGTAAAACATGGAAATTGAACAGCTAGGGACAACTTCCTTACTTGCTGTAGAACTAGAGACTTTAGACTGAACTTTCTCTAAACAAAAAAAGCTCACTGAATTCCCTGAATTCTGTATCAGTTTCCATATGAATGAAATAGTTTTGCTATGCCATGTTTTTTACATATGGCTGCTACTCAGTGTTACAGTCTCTATATGATGAATATCTCAAAGATTGCTGAGTTAAGGTGCCTGAAAGAATGTCAGACTGCTTTATAAGTGCAGCGTGCACACTGGAATGGCAAAATCTGCATTTGCATAGAGAAAGGAGTTCCAGCTCTCTCTAGTATTACTGAGCAAGAAAATTGAATTCTAACCAGGGATAGGGCCCTTATAATCTTTTTTGTATTAGCTAGAAATAATTTCTGATCTTTTGCCCAATTGGTATGCTTCTTTCCACTTCCCCAGGACTTCTGTTTCATTTGTTGTGCCAACCAGATTTGGCCTGGGGAGGGAATCAGAGCTGGGTAGCAAAGACCACTTTCTTGAGAAGTCATGACTTACCTTAGAAATTTAAAGCAATAATAGCAAATGAGGAAGAGAGGTACCAAATATTGCACCATATAACAATTTTGATTCAGATCAGCAGAAATGCTGATCACAAAAGTATAGTTTTCTATGCTTTTAATGGAACTTGGTATGCAAATGATGCATACTTCTGAAAACTAGACTTGGGTTCACAACCTGGACAGCAGAATGCCAAAATAAATTTTGAGTTGTTAATTGTCCCATACTTAGGTTTTGCAGGTGTAAAATTGCGTTACCTAATTACTTGGGAGTGTTGTAAAGCTATATTAATTTATATATGAAGCACTTTGGTATTATTATGAGAATGTTATAGACATACCTTTGAGGAAATTAGTAATCCTATGGTGTAGATTGTCCATTTAGATAAGGGTATTAGTTGGGGAATTCAGCAGAAGCTTTGAGTAATCGCCCATATCAGAACATAACTGTATCCTGTGCGCAGTAACCTTTAAAGGAGTGTGTGTGTGTGTGTGTGTGTCTGATTTGGAAACTGAAGTGAAATGGGAAATGGGTACAGCTGCAAACAACTTCCACAGGTTTCCGATAACACTGGAGAATTACTTATTGAGGAAATGAAGGGTCAGTGACCACAGAGTAGTATTGGCTTCTTTTTAACAAAGGAAATCTTTGTTGTTTAACTACTTGTGGGTTTTAATCCAAATTGATGTAATATTTTGGAACTTGGATAAAGCCAGTGTTAGTATATTGCATGCTTACATGATTTAAAATTAAATAAAGATCAAAATACTGAATTTTTTCATGTAACTTCTGTAGCTTGTAGGCAATGCCAGGCTCAATTATTGTTCACTTATGTCACACAGCTCGAAGTGTATGTAGCAGCCTCCATGTGCTCAAGTGTTTGCCTGTGACATGCAGAGAAAGTAACATATTTGATTATACTGTCTCTAGAACAGATTTTTTCTTTACTGAAAATGTAACCAGAATTAGCCCAAATGTTTGTAAAAAGAGTTTAATTCTGCAAAAAGCTATTTTGATTTTCCTTTTTAAAAGCACTTGAAGTGCTAGGTCTTTTTTGTAACTGGGAAAACAAGTTCATGTCTGAAATTTCTAATAATATTTTCATATCCACTCACTCTACACTATTTAGAGATTTAGCATCTGCAAATATAGAAATTTTGCTATAATAGATGCAGCTATTTTAAACATTACTTGAAAGCATTTATGTAGAGAGCACTTCTTTTACATATTAGCTGGTGGTGTTGGGGCTTGATTTATTTATTTTATTTGTTCTCTTACATCTCTTTGGAAAAAGAAAAAAACTGGGAAAATAAATGGGAAGCACACCAGTCCTTTTCTTTTCCTTTATTTGTCCCTGGAACTACATAAAAACTTCAGGTCATGCTCTGCATGATCTGTGTTGTAAACCAAGAATAAAGGAAAGTGAAGTTCTCTTTCAGTTTTCCCATGTTCTGATGCAGCAGTCATGGAAATGTAGGCTTGGGTTGGAAGAGACCTTAAATCTCATCTGGTTCCAATGCCTATACCATGGGCAGGAATACCACCCACTAGATCAGATTGCTCAGGGACCCATTCAGTGTGGTTTTAAGCTCTTCCAGGAATGGGGCATCCACAACTTCTCTGGGCAACCTGTTCCAGTTATTCACCGCCTTCTGAGTATAGAATTTCTTCCTAGCATCTAATCTAAATCTTCCCTCATTCCCTCTCCCTTGTCCCATCACTATCTGTTCTTGTGAAAAGTTGCTCTCCTCTTTTAGAAGCCCCCTTTAGGTACTGGAAGGGAGCTATAAGGTCTTCCCAGAGCATTCTCTTCTCCATGCCAAGCAATCCAAACTACCTCAGTCTATCTTCATTGAGAGATGCTTCAGCTCCCTGGTCATTTTTGTGGCCCTCCTCTGGACCTGCTCTAAAAGGTCCATGTATTTCTTGTGCTGAGGACCAGCCCCAGAGCTGGAATGCAGAATTCCAGGTGGGGTTTCACCAGAGCAGTGTAGAGGGGCAGAATCCCCTTCCTCAGCCTGCTGGCCATGGTGCTCTGGATGCAGCTCAGGATGTGGTTGGCCTTTCGAGCTGCAAGTGCACATTGCAGGGTCATGTCCAGCTTTTCATCCACAAGAACACCCAAGTCCAGACTGCAGGGTTGCTCTCAGCTTATCTCCCAGTCTGGACTCATATCTGGGGTTGCCCTGACCCAGCACCTTGCACTTGCTGAACTTCATGAGGTTCTTGTGAGCCTACCTCTCAAGTTTGTCCAAGTCTCTCTGGATGCTATCCAGTCCTTCTGTTGTGTCATCTGTGCCACTCAGCTTTGTGTCATATGCAGACTTGCCAAGGGTCCATTTGAAATGGTAATGGAGCCAGACTCTCCCTATATCATATGTTCTTTTGAGCAGGAGTATACAATATGCAAAATTTTAATTCTAGTCAAGGAAAAGACAGTGAACAGATACTGTTGTGAGCCACTTACAAAGTCCCACATTCGCATGTGCTTTCAAAGATAGCAGGCTTTGCTTGGTAGGATCTCTGAGTAGTGTAACTTGAAGTTGTGTATATAATAACACTAAAATATTAGTATTGATTAGTTTTGTAATAAGAAAAGATTCCTCAGAATTACTGCCCTGATTCAAATCAGCTTGCCTTGATTTTTTTAATCAATGAAAATAGATCAATCCCAGAAAAAATGTTGTTCTGTATGAAGTAATACAATTTTTCCCTCTGAAAAAATCACAGTGGAGTCACAGTTTAAGGACTAGCTAGAAGTGAGCTATAAAATTGTTTCTCAGTTTTGCTGAGAGCCAAGGCAAGATTTTTGACAGCATTTTACCTGTTCATCCCTCTTATAAGCATTGCATGAAGTTCTTTGTGTATATATAGTTGAGTCACAAAAGCTGTTCCCTTTAAATCAGTAGATAAGGCTGCTGTGCGCTTACTCTAATATATTCCTTATTGTAAATGTAGGAAATAACATACAATCAAAAAAAAAGGGAAGAGGCAGCAGCATTTTATAAATCTTCAAATTCTCATTTAGAAATTAATATTTTAGGGTTTAAATGGAAGGAGTTCAGAGCACTATAAATAAAGGAGGGTTATGTCAAGTTTGAAAAGATCTTTCAAGATGATGTGTGATTTTATGGTATAATTTTGTACTTAGTTATTGAAGATGGTAAATCTCAAAATGAGATAAAAAATGAGTGATGGACATTAGATAACTTTAGAGTTAGTTACTGAAGGCATTTGAGCTTTGAATTGGTGTGGCTTTTGAAGTCAAGAATATTTTCACAAAGTAAGCAAAGGTAACAATTTATAGTGTTCTGCTGATAGTAAGATCAAAGTTCATTCTAGAGGAAATGTATCACTAGTTTCCTAAAAATAAACTTATGTGAGTTTTGTTGTTTAATCTTTCATTCAAAATTATTTTAGCTATTTGTTATTATTTATTAAATACCATTTTTAAAATTTTATACTGCTTTTGACTTACAGTTCTGGGTTCTGGGTTTTAACATTTGCATGACAGAAACTAGCAAAAGAATATGAATGACAGTGAAACTGGACTTGCCCTAAATGCTTTCAAGCACTGGGAATGCAGGATCATAGACATTTTAATGTAGCTATTTGGGTGTTTGTTGTTATTTATATAGCTCTTTTCATTATCTCCCAAATAATTTTACTGCTAAAAATTAATGCAAAGAAGTTAATACCACTGTCTTAGTAAATCCAGACTAAAAATAATGTAGTCAGTGACTAATTAGAGTATACAAAACTATATGGTTTACTTTTAGTTAGATATGTTTGTGAAATTTTCTATAATTATATGATTAATAAACACTGACTTTACACTTCATTTGAAATCTAGTTGAAATTGAAGTTCTACAGTGTTTGTTGTATTGTATGGCTTAGCTGTTTATTTAATTTTTTTTTCTTCCTTATGTTGTACATAAATAATCTTTGCTGGGTTGCTTGTCTTTGCTTCATGCTGAGATCACAAATATGATTAATGAGTATTCTGCTCAGCAAATTCCAGGATGCTGTTAAAATAGTTCAGCTAAGTGGCTCTACTTCAGATGTGCACCTTGCAGTTATACTTTATAATAGTAGGATTGAGTAGTTAAATTGCCTGGTTACAGATAAACATGGTGCCTGATGGTATGAAATATTAGCCATACTTTTTGATCCTATATACAAAGCTTACAGTCTGTCTTGGTAACAAGCTTATAAACACTGAGCTGGACTTGATGATCCTTGTGTGTCCCTTCCAACTCAGCATATTCTGTGTTACTGTAGTTCAGTAAATGTGCTGCACAAATACACCCTTATGCACAGGGTGTTACCCCTTGTTTGATGCAGGCCTGTCTTGGGTAGGACTGACATCTCAATCATTGCTTGACTTTTCATGGAGCACTATTCAAAGGGCAAGAAGTATTCATCTGGGACAAATGTGCCAACAGTGGTTTTTGTGGATGAAATCCAGAGCATATGCACTAGCATTTGAAACAGGAATAAGGAAATATCTAAGTAAAAAGAAAAGGTCATCTGAAGAGCAAATAGAATGTGTAGTTCTTAATGTGTTTCAGACTTTTCAGTCTGGAGTTTACTTAGGTGTCTGTACACTGTGGGAGTGTCCTGTCGGCTTTTGCTTAAATGGTTATACTTGGGAATTGAAGGGGAAAAGGCACCAAAACTGTGAAGGACTGTACTAGTTGAGTGCCATCATGCTATACTTAAGAAAAAGGGAGCAGTGACTTCATCAGAGTGTACTGCAGTAGGTTTCCATTTTAATTTTTCTAAAGCTAGGGTATTGTAACTCATTTGTGTAACTACCCTCATGAGGAAGTTTATATATGGAGTAGAATATAAGTCCTTTAGCCCCAAAAGTGCATTTAGACTATCCAGAAAAGTCTCCTAGCCACAGGCTGTATGCTCTGCTAGGCAGAATGAATCTTTGTTCTGCCTAAACAGCTGCATAGCAAAAAAAGGTAAAATGCAAGAGGCCAGAGAGAACAAGCAAGCAACAGCAGAACCAATGGACAGAGTATATGGCTAGGAGAACTGAAAGAAGAATCCAGGCTTTTAATTCTTCTTGAAAAGTGGTACCGTTTTTGAGGCCTGTATTGAAAGAACAGTAATGATTGCTTTTAAGTGTTGTACTTGAGCAGAAGAGGCATTTGCAGCCATTTAAGATGCTTTTAAATTATATTCCTAGTTTCTCTTGGGACTATATATTTGCAATCATATTTCAGCATTAGAAACTTATTGGTGACAATTCTGTTGCTCGTTTTGATGAGAGTTATTAAGGTGAATAGAACAAGGGAGAGTTTAGGAATGAAAAGCAAGGGAAATTGCTAAGGAATTATCTTTAAGACTATGTAAACCAAAGTTCAGTTCCTTTATGATATACCAGTGTGATAGCTTGTTAGCACTATCTTGTTTCTTTTTTAACTCGGCAGTCTGCCTTCACCGTGATGTAGGACAGTGGTGACATGTTAGACTTTGTAGCTTATATTAGTCATCATCAGTCATTATATGGCTCATAAGACTTTATTTTTTGCCAACTGCAAAGCTGGAATCTCTTCTTCAATCCCTCTGCTATTAATTTTTATTGACCTGCTTTTATTAACCTGTTCATTTCGTTTGGTTTTGAAGATGATTTTTGGCTTATGTAGAAAACAAGGTTTGACTGTAGTCTTGCCAAAAAGCTTATCTGAACATCTTCAGAAAGAAAATGTGGCCTTTTCTGATGGTCATTGATTGTATGGTAGGTTATGTGTAAAACACAGTTAACTTGAAATCAGTTGAAAGACGACTGCAATAAAAAAGTCGTCTTTATGTGTCAGTGATGAAATAATCATGGATTATTGTTTTATCAGTCATTTTGCTCATATTTTGGAAAGTGCTGAGATACTGGAAGAAGTTTAAAATGATATCATAGATCTTTCAGACACTCCCTGTATCATGAGAGAAGTCGGAGACATGACTTGATCGCACCTAGTACTTCTGTGAGGAGGGAACTGCTGATTCCTGTGAACTTCTTAGTCTGTCATACTAAAGAAAAAATATATTTTCCTCTGTCTAGAAGGGAAAGCTGCCTTGAATTGGATATAATACTTCTTAAATGACAAAGATTAGTAGGAAACCCTGCCTTGGAGTGAGACAGTATCTCTATCACTTGAAGAGACGTGATTGGTCTTTGACATACAGAATATTTGCTGTAATTTGCTCAGTGCTTTCAGGCTGTGTTATCCAGCAGTAAACATGATTACCATTACAGCCATGTTTGAATTTAAAATCCATGCTTCCTTCAAATCTTAGACTGATTTACATATTAAGACTTTGTAAACAGATCTGAAGGTATAACAATATGTTAAAAATAAAAAAAGAAAATCCTTAAACATTCGCTAGTAATTTGTTGGTTTTGGGGTTGAAGTGGGGGAACGAGAGCTAAAGTACTAATTGACTTAGTTGCAGTAATCATGACTGAGAGTTTAAGTGACAATTGACTAATGCAGTCCAGAGCAACCATTTCTGCTGGTTAATTATGATTTGCATTTAACACAGAGGACAAAAGTCACATTGACCAAATATGTCCTCCCTCATATTTAGCTTATGACTTTTATCTGTTGAAGTTAGTGATAAAAATTTTGTAGTTGCTTCCTTAATTCTTCAATGCCAATTCAAATATGAGAGAAGTTGTATTTCTTTTAGTATACTTCAATTCAAATAGTGTTGTACTAATTCAAATCAAGTCTATCAGTTCAAACTCATTGGAGGCAGCACAGTACACTTGGCATCTGCTTTAGTCTTCTGGTTCATCGTGGGGGTTAGCCATGTCTAACAGGCACACTCCCTCCCATGTCTAGAATCTTCATCATTTCAAGCTGAATGTGCAGTTGGAAAGTTTGCAAGCATTTGTGAAAGCACAAATGCGTGGGGATGCATTATGTATATGCAGCAAAATAAAAACTTTGAGCTTTCATCCTGCCCTTGCAAAGGCCACTTTTTCTGATGCCACTTCTTTCATCAGCGAGATCATCCATGCCATAAAGATAGCTGATAGATAATTCTTTAAACAGAATTATATGTTAAAAATATTCTGTATTTTTTAAGGATATTGCCATTTCAGCATTGAATGAAGGTTGTTGATGTGCTAGTCTTCAGAAACAGAGATTATATGATGTAATTGGGAACCAATGTGAAATAAATCCCTGCTAGTATCTGATCTCTGGTGCTAATTTCTGCTCCAAATGTAGCAGTTTTGTTCACAGTTCCATAATTGTATGCTGCAGTTGCATTTTTACATGTTTGTTTTGCTATTATTTAAAGTAGAAATCTGAAGTAAGTTTTCTTACTGAATGCAGTTGTGATTCTCTCAGTTTTTGGGTAGACCTCAAATGGACAGCAGGTATCCCCAGAAAGTAAACTCAGATAAGGAATGAAGGGAGAATAGAGTTGTATTTGCTACTAGTGCAGGTTTGTTATGTTTTGTTTTCTTTGTTACAGATGTTTACAGTTAGTTTCAGTTGATTCAGCTATGATTTATCCAAGGACTCTCTAAATTATTAAACTGCCATTGTGAAAATGTTTCTGATGAGGCAAGTTTTTAAATATTACTAAATATAAAAATTGCACCAATTCAGTAGAGATACCATTTCCTCATCATTATTTTCGAAATCATTTTTTATAAACTTTCATTTCTCAAGAATGCTTGACCCATCTTGCCATAGTGACACTGATTTCAGGTGGAATAATAGTCAGTGATGTGACTTACTGGAGCTAATTGTTCCTGTTGGTTCTGGGAGAGGGGGACTGATAAATGGAGGCAGAAATAAAATGCAAGAATATGACTACAAAACAATGCTCTGAGTCAGTTTTGCTTCGAAATAGAATGTTTTGTCACAAGTGACCTGTTTCTCACACATGCTGTTATTTCATTCAGCAATAAACACATTCTCCCCACCTCATAACAAGGATTTTTAAACTGAATATTTTACAGACTTCTTCAGAGCTTAATTGAAATCTTTTACTTGCCACTCCTTTGGGGAAGTGGCATGTACAAAAATGTGGTCATGCATTTATTTTTGTTGAGGGAGGGGCACAGCAAGGTTATATACAAAGTGTTACAGAAAAGGGGAGCTCAATCTAAAAAAAACTTCAGAACAGAGCAGTGTGGTGGCTTTTGTTGCAGAGAGCTAACTTACATTAGGTCCAAAGACTGTCCCTGACCCTCTTAACAGGCAGTTCCAGTGCACAGGAACATTTGACTTTATTATCACAGCCATAGTTCAGGAAAGCTCTTCAACAATGAATGAAATCTGTTGGTGCAGCAATAAACATTCTGTAATATAGAAAAACCTTGCAAAAATAGAAGAATGTAGTGATTGCAATAATCAAGCCTTTTATAGTCTTAAGCTGAAGTGAAACACTTCACTGAAGCTAAATTTGCACTTAGGAAAGTGTCCATCAGTAAAGAGTTAAATAAAAAGAATGTTATGCATGTGTATGTGATTCTAAATCCAGAAGTGTTACATTTCCTTTGTTGGCATTAGTTTCTGCTGAATATACAGGATATATATGGTGAAGACTAAGCCCTTCTGTTATTGGTCTGAAGTGTTTTAACAGAAGTGTTGCATGCTTGGCTGAAAAGACTGGAGGTTTTAAGAGATCAAAGCATGTATATTTTGTTCTTGCTGGATATTTTTCTGCTTATCCATTTGTATTGTATTGACCAACTTCATTAACAGGAATTTCATCTGGAGCAAGACTTCTTTTAAGAATCACTAGTGTGTTAAGTAGTGATACATGGTAGAACTTTGTTTTGAGTGCTTAAATAAAAGCTTTTGAATGGTTTTTTGATTGATATTTTTTTTTCTCCTGAGTATTAATTGCCATCTTTAGGGGTGGCTCCAGTCTTCATGGCTCTTGATGAAAAATAAAATGGATAGGAAGCTATTGAAAAGTGCCATTTTTCTGATCTCATGTAATTCTCTACTTGCTACTGCTGTGAGAGATGAAGTCTTATTGTCAGAGGATGTAGACCAACTTGAATATTCAGGGAAGTGCAAACATCATGAGGTATTTCTGCTAGATTGCTTTGTTTTTCCTGTGTTTTTTGAGATTTTCCCCCTCTTCAACATCAGCTGTTCAACAGTCAGCTCCTTTAGTGGCTATGCTGCAATCTATCCTTTTCTCTTGTAACTGTGGTGACCCTTGAGATTAATGCTTCATTGGAGGGCTTGTGCTGGCTTTTTACAGAGGTACTCAGTAGCAAGAAGTTTTAGGAGAACTTGTGTTTCC
Source organism: Peucedramus taeniatus (assembly GCA_013400575.1). Classification (NCBI taxonomy): domain Eukaryota; kingdom Metazoa; phylum Chordata; class Aves; order Passeriformes; family Fringillidae; genus Peucedramus; species Peucedramus taeniatus. The sequence continues at coordinate 7,825 of WBNO01012475.1, read as the reverse complement.
CGAAGTCACCTGCAAGTCCCTTTGCTGGAAGGACACAGATGAGGTGGCAGCTGTGCCACTTGTGCACTTCCCATTAACACTCCTATTCTGTTTCCCATAGTGCCCATGAAAAGAAAATGTGTTGTCCAGACTTGGGCAGAAAAGTAAAGCTTTTTAGCATATGTGACAATAAATATTTTAAGTTGTCATTGTTCACAGCTCTGTAATATCCGTGTGAAAATATTACCTCAAGAAGGTTAATAGACAACTGTCACATCATTTTCTTTCTTCCCCTGCCCCTTCCTAAATTCACAGTAATAATGCAACTTTTTTTCTTTGTTGTTTGTTTGGTTTGTTTGTTTTGGGGTTTTGTATGTTTTAATTTTCATTCCTCCTTTTTTTTGTAACTAAGGACAATTACTTCTTAATACCAAAAGATATATCCTAACAATAGCAAAATATCTTCTATGTGCTGTAAAAGCATAAAACTGTAAAGCAGGAGAAGATGACATATCATTGTCTAGAATAGTAGATAAATAATGCATTTGATATGGTGGCAAACAAAATCGCTGGAAAAACAAGGGCAGATTTGACCATAATTGAAACAGCTGTTATTTGCAATATCTGTTTCTTGGAGAATAGTTGTTTGAACATTTGACAGCTGTAATATCACCTTATATAGGTTTTGTTCATATTATTTAGTACAGGCTGTCTATTTTGTTGGTATAAGTAGACTACAGCTGTTTTTGTCAGAAGCACTGAGTAGCTATGCACCTGTGGTATGCAATTGTGTTTCTCTTGGCCTGTCTCTTTTAAGTGAAATTGAAGTCTATTACTTTTCTTACATACTCTGCTTTTTATCAGCTGAGAGACAAAATTGAAGGCTTTTTTATTGTAGCAGACAAGCTTTGAAAACTTTATAAGTGGATTTTAATTTTCCTTATATAAGGTAATATTGATTAAAAAATTACTCTGCAGTTAGAAAATGGAACATGAAGTATGCCACCTGTATTTTGATCTCTGTTTCATCCTTCATTGGGTAATTGCTTCCCTGTTTTCCAGTTTGACAATTTTGAATCAAGGTGGCAGTGCTTTCCTTTCACTATCAAAAGCTGGGATAGTTGGATAAAATGTCTCCTGACATTGCAGTATCCTCTGTGCTGCTGCTTCAGAGAATAAGGGATGTTTTGCTCAGTAGCTGCTTAAGCTGGGCAAGTCCAAACCTTGGTGTCTGCTTCATGAAAGGTCAGGTTGGGTTAGCAAGATTTACTAGCACAGGCTCAGTCCCATGTGAACACAGCAATGGTATTTGTGGGGCCAGCTTATACCTGTGAAAAGGTTAATGTCTTTCTTTGCTTTTGTGCGGCAAAGAAACAGAATTCTCTTGTGTCTGCATCCATGGCACAGTTAACTCATAAAATAGCAAATCATTCTGCTATAATTGAGAGTTGAGCAAGTTTACTTGTCGTGAAACTCAATAGTTAAAATTCTGAATTAACTGTTAGGGAGAATTAATTCAAATATGATTGTATTATTCTGTATTAGATTCCTTCTTTATTAGATTTCACTGTCTTTTTGTTATCTCTTATTCTGACTTCATCCTTTCAAAGCAAAACCCATCCTGCCTTCCTAAACTTGCGTCAGGATTGTATCAAAGTCTTGTGATAAAAGGTAACATCATGCATCAAAAACTTGTGGATCTTCTCTGCTATAGTCAATAGCAACTGTTTGACTGCTTATTATTGTTAAATTAAGCAAACACAGACAAATTGATGTTTTTTCCACTATTATTGCATCTCTTCAGGTTATCCTTCTTTTGTCTTTATTCCTAATATTACAAATAGGTGTTTATCCAGAAGAGATAGGTAATTAATTCAGACATGTCCATCAGCACCCTTTGAAAAAGGTGTATGAAAACAAGATTTCATGTGGGAGAATTGCATTCATTACTCTGTCAGAAACATAACACACACAGATGTGTTGGAACACTGAATTGTGTTTGTCTTAAGTGTTACAACAGCTTAGTTTTCAGATTGCAAAGAATATTTTCACAGCTTCTAAGGATTGAGAGCCCCTCACCCCTTCCCTTAATGAAAGCATAAATTCTACAAAAATGGAAGTGGCCACCTAAGAAGAAACTGATATTGAGGATACCAGTAACTGCTGATTTAACCTAACCTTCATTCAGATTATTTTCTTGAAGGATCTGATTAATTATTCTCTTATGTTTGCAGGGCTAATTACAACCACATCCAGAAAACTAGATCGAGAGCAACAGGGAGAGCACATACTGGAGGTAAATAATTTATTTAGATTGCTGAAAAACAGTGACTGTAAGTTCATTGCTTTTTTACAGAGAATTAAGTTTGCCAGGCTTGATTACTATATGAAAAAACTGGATTTCAGAAGTAATTTCCTTCTGTGTTCATTATGTTGCAATGCAGATAACCACCTATCTTATAAAAACAGTGTGTTGAGGCTTTTTTGCTAAAAAAGAGTAAAGGTACAGATTAAATGCAATTTCTTTTTCTGTATCTCAAAACAAAGATTTACATTCAAATGATATTAAGGCATGATTGTTAAGAGGAGTGTGATTCCTCTTTTTATCTTCCTGTGTAATTATTGGAATAGCTATTTCAGCCTAACTTTTGCTGAGTATAAGCTTCTGCAAAAGAAGTGCAGAAATGTTTTTATAATACAGAGAATACAAAAGTATGGGATGTGAGTAGCCCTATTTTCTGCATAACATGTTTACCAATCACATCAGTTGCAAGACATGCATTATAGAGCCCAAGTCCAAGAGCATGAAATTTGTGACATAATGCTTTTATTCAACTACATTAAATTAATTGCCTGGAGTTTATTTTGTCATTCTCTGTCAAGCAACCTGAAAGGAAAACACATAGAGAACTTTAAGTCATCCAGTTTCACGATGGTGTCAAGCAGTGTAATGCCATGGTACTTCCCCTGTAGTGAAGACTTAATATTCAGTGATCCTTATGTCCTAAGATTTATCTGGAACGCTTATTGTGCCTCTTGTCCTGATGACAGATAAAAGACTGCAATGGGAGTTGGCCAAATTAATGTTAAAGACAGGGAAACACCTCTAGACTTACTCAAAACTCGGGAAATCCTTAGGAAGGTGTTCCAATAGGAGTGCAGTGACTGCAGAGACGTGGAGATGAATGTATTTATTCCCTGATAGCACAAACTATCCTTTTGCATAATTGCAGTATATGCAATATGCAATATGTGCAGTCTTCCTGGGCCTTTTGTATCCCTTTGGTGCGTTGTGAGCTGGATTAATGCAGCTGTTGGACCAATTTTTTTATCATTATTTTAATTTCTGTATCAGCTTTGAAAAGAATGCTTTGTACCTAAGTTCAAATGGGGCAGAATTTCCTCTGCAGTGTGTATCTAGAAGTAATAGTGACAAAATTAATTAAATGGCAAATCTGATTTAGTACTAGACATAATATTCCTGTAAATTTTAAAGCAGTTATGTAAGTCTCTTTTCAAATTGCCTCCTCAGATTGGGTTGTCTCACTTTCCCAAAGCACTTCAAGTCCATTATGTCTTGTTTCTTGACCACTGCTATGTATATTGGTTGTAAAATTGGTAAATCATGATTTTTACTTCTCCATACATTATACTAGGTTTTTAAAATTAGATTCATACAATAAATAAAATGAGCTGTGGATTGTTTTCTGATCCTGAGGTGACATTGCCCATATGGCTTTGATTGCTTACACCTTATCCCTGGAACAGGGAGACCACATCCAAGTTGCCTGTTGAAAATTGTGTCTGAATTGTGTGAATTCTCAGGCTGCAGCTAAGCAACGTGTGTGTGTGTGCTACTTGTTGTAGGCCAAAACTTATACCAGAGGTCACAGTCACAGTGTAATGTTATGGGCAGTTGTCTGCTAGCAGTCATGCTAATTTAAGCTTAACTTTATAACCTTAAGCTTACATGTACAGAACTCAGAAAGTTTATTTTTAGGATTACAATGTCACGTAATGGTACATAAATCCTCCTGCTTTCATCATTCTGTATAAAATAGCAATTTAAGCTCATTGGCCTTTAGTTTTGAACATTGTTTATTGCCTGCTGGTGTAATTTATAATTCTTGATTCTTTGTTAATTTTGAATCTCAACTGGTTGTTAAAGTTTTAACCAAAAGTCTCTGAAGTATGTGACAGAGGAACTCTTAACTCCAGAGTGATACTAACAGACAGCCTGGCCTAAAGTAGCAGTTTTCCCATGTGTTAGTTTTATATTTACAACTCTGATAATAAGTTGGAAAGAAACCCAGAAATGCCCAGAATAATGGACAGTATTATGACCCAAGTGCTGAGAATCTGACTAATTGATTGAGCATTGAAATGTTGACTAGATGCATTGGTGGGTCTGTTCCTTTTTGCTGTTAAATTTGATCTTTGATTGCACTTCTGCTTACGTAATAGTAACTAATATGCCCCATTTTTTTATTCCCAGTTTGTGTTTTCCGAGTTCAAATTCGCACTTTTTTATGCAATTATTTTAGATTAGCTTAATGTTATTATTCTCTTATGTCTTAATATACTCTTGGTTATGTTAGTAATGCCTTCAAAACTGATGCTGCATTCATATCAAATAGATGATCCTCAAATTTGCCTTTGTTATTTGCTTGGTTCAGGGCAATGCTAATTTTATGTTAATTGACATGTTGTCCCATACCCCTTGTAATTTCCTCATTTGGAATATGCTTTGGTTTTCTCATTGGGTGTGGTTGGGGTTTTTTTTCTGAACTAAAAGGTATGTGGTGGCGTTCCATTACAAGTACTAAAGGGAACAGATATTCAAATATGGGGAAATCATACCATCTGTTAGAGATGAGCATGAATATTTGCATTTCATATTGCATTTAATGTGTCAAAATATTAAGATAATAGCTGGATATACTTTTGAGTACCTTTTGTAAATACTCACCTAATAGCTTTAGGGAAGCACTTTAACTGATATTAGGGAATAACTGTGCAGTTGTTTAGGCTGTTGTAGGAAAACCTCGTTTAGGGAGGAGCATTGTTGGAAGGACCATGTTTGAGCTCTAACTTTACCCTTCTTAATAAAAACAGGTAACAGTAACAGACAACGGTACTCCTGCAAAATCGACAATTGCACGGGTGATTGTGAAGGTCTTAGATGAGAATGACAACAAGCCTCAATTCCTGCAAAAATTCTACAAAATTCGGCTTCCAGAGCGTGGTAAGCCCGAGCGAGAGAGAACTGCTAGGAGAGAGCCGATCTATCGAGTTATTGCTGCAGATAAAGATGAAGGCCCCAATGCAGAGATCTCCTACAGCATTGAAGATGGTGATGAACATGGAAAATTCTTTATTGAACCAAAAACTGGAGTGGTTTCATCAAAGAAATTTTCTGCAGCAAGGGACTACGATATCCTTTCAGTGAGTGAAAATCCTGTATATCATGAATATGTAAAGTGTTTTTTTATCTGTTCATTTCTTATTCAGTAGCTGGCAGGTGAGTGACTGCAGTATCTGAAGGGAGAAAGCTTCAGCAAATCCAGAAGTATTGCTCTGTGTGTTTGTTTGGTTTTTATTAAGGGATGATTTGAGATGTTTGTATTGTGTATTAAGAACTGCTGTTCTTTCCCAGAACTTGACAGATAATTTATGTGATGAGGGAACATAAACAATCAGTTTGAGTCACCTTCAGGAGGAAAGCAAAATAAAAGTGAATTTATGGTAACAGTTTGTGCTGCTATCAGGTGCTTCATACTTTTTCTCCATTTGCTGCCCAGATAATGAAGGGCAAGTGGCACTTTGAGAGACACTTAACCTTTTTGGAAATATCTCACACGAGCAAACATGCTTGGAGCTTATTACTGCTTTCTATTTATGTGACATAATGATTTATGTGATCCTGTAGCCTAAAAGATGTGTCTGTTTCACAGATTAAAGCTGTAGATAATGGTCGCCCACAAAAATCTTCGACTACCCGGCTTCACATAGAATGGATTCCAAAGCCCGTCCCACCCACAGAGCCTATTTATTTTGAGGAATCATTTTTTTCTTTTACGGTGATGGAAAGTGACCCAGTTGCTCACATGATTGGTGTAATAGCTGTTGAACCTCTTGGAACACCACTTTGGTTTGACATAACGGGTAAGGATGCCTTAAGGGCCTTTATTATTAGAAACAAATGCATGGAGTCTGAGATACTGGAGGGCTCATTACAGCTTGGTTTAATCACTTTTTTCAATAATGCAAGGTTTTGACATTTTTTAAATGCAGATGAGGATTTTATAAGTCAAAATTATTTAATTTTTATCAATGCCACTCTGTATCAAAGATTAAAATTAAGTTGCAAAATATCTGCTGTGTTGCAGTTTTAACATTGATTTCTGAATTTTGTGTCGCTGAAATGAAAACTAATGAAGTCAATCTCATAGACTGTATGATAGGAAAGGAAATAAGAGGCTAGTTTTCTGCAAAGCAGAATAGTACGCTCAAAAAGAGATCTTACTGTTTACATGGATTTCTTCTCCTCTGGGCTGCTTCTCAGTTTGCTGTCCTTTGATTCAGTACTAAAAGGAAAGCCTGCAATGTTCCTAACCCCAGAAATCTTCTTCCTGTACATATTCTTTCTACTAAATCATATCTTAACCTCTACCATTGAAAGGGGATTTATTTCTAACCAGTAATATGACTATATGTTGATGTCATGGTAACAAAATTAATAGTACTTTTTTTTTGGAGTTTAGACTTAGTCATTAGACTTATGAGCACCAGTAATACACAGGGTGTTAACTGCATAGCTGATAGTAAAACCAAATTCTGTTGTGTTTTAAGTGTGTTAGAATCAAGGAGAATGGCATAGCATTGTTTCAGGAGAGGTGCCTTGTAGTGAACTGCATCTAGTCTTAAGTAAACTCCTTTTGTCAGTCTGTCAGATTTTTGATAGACTTGTGATTCGATAGATTTGTGATTTTTTTTTTCTACTACATTCACAAGAGAAGGATCTTTTTCATCTTGATTACTACTGAAAACTTTAGCCATCATTATGATGTTAAGTTGCTAGGAAGAGCATATTTTAAATTATTTCTCAATAATTTAAGTATTTTAAACATCTCTTTTGCTGGTATGTATTTCCTGAGGTGTACTGACAACAGCAACAGTTACAAATAAAGTTTATGAAACTAACACAAGCAGCAGGAATAGGTAAATGCCAAATACTTAAGGGTGTTTTCAAAAAATTTTCAAGCATATGCAAACAGATACAATTCTTCCCTAAAATCATGCTTCATGCATGAACATTATGTGATGATAGTGATAATCATTGCTAATGCATTAAATACGTAGAATTTTTCAAATGGTTCTCTCTAATGTATTCTTGAAAAGAAAGTTCCTGTCCAAATAGATTATAATTGATAAAAAGTGTTGGTGTTTAGACAGACCTAGGGGTTACAGATCTGTACAACTCTCTAGAGAGACTAAAAAGTTGAGGATGCTTTCTTGCATTCTCATAGAAGCAAAGTTCTGCGTTAGAGGTGTTTTGGAACTGAGGCTGCTCTTTCACTGTTCTCCCAAACACACTCAGGGATATGGGAGTAGAAAAGCAGAAAGTATAAAAATAAGTGAGCAGGAAAAATGAGAATGTATTGTGTACTCCAAATTAGGGTTATGCATCAACAGCAAACAAATATCTGTAGACCAAAATGAGTCCATTAAAGGAAAGGTTAAGAAAGTGACATTGCCAGAAAAAGGTGAGCAGTTCGTGGAGATGAAAGAGGGTAGATAGAATAGACCTCATAGGTTTTTTGGAGTCTGAACGCAGTACAGCAGT
>WBNO01012474.1:0-86068 GCA_013400575.1 Peucedramus taeniatus | reverse complement strand
GCCTACCAAGATGTTAGATAGTCATATTACCTGAGTAATTATTCCTAACCTCAGTTCCATAATGCTAAATTCTAATCTCTTGTGCCAACAAACATTTCCTTTCCTCCTAGCAGTTTTTCAAGTATCATATCATTTGATTTTGAAAAAAATGTTAGTACTAGATTATTCTGAACTCTTCACTGAAATACTGAAAATTCTTTCCAATGCCCTGAAAACCACAATGTGTACAAATTCTACTTTTGTTTGAAACTTTAACTTCACAAGAAAAAATTATGAAGACTCATGTTTCAGATGAAGCTGACTGAGCTGAAAGCCAAAGAAAATATAGCTGCTCTATTTCCAGTCCTCTAGGTACAGTGAAAGCATTTTATTGCCAGCCCAACAGCTTGACAGAATCCTGAGCAGCAGAGCCATGAGCCACAGATTACTGTTGCTGCTGTGTAGATCCAAGGCTGCTGCTAAAATGAAAGTCTGTTTTTCTGCATACATATGAAGCATTTAGGGGGATGGTAAATGGTAAAGTATGTTATAGAACACAACAGCTCTTTCAACAGTCATCCACTGAGTAGGGATTCATCTCCTTTACCTCATTTATATCCTCTTGAGTGGTGCAGTGTTGGAAATACTGAGACAGTTCTTCCTCATACTTATCAACTCTGGAGCTCCAGTTTATGCTATCACACTCAAATCTAGCAAGTTCTTGCTTCAGATTCTTTACAGAAACATTTAAACAATTCTAATGAGGAAAGAGACAAAGAAAGTTATCAGTCTCAGGAAATGTATTGATTTACAATCCAAAATGAAAATCATTGAGGCAGAAACTTCACAACCAGCCACAAAGGGCTAGAGCAAATTATTAAATCTCCACTGGAAGGAGAGCAAGGACAGTCACTTGTAGTCTGGGGAGTAGTTTTGGGTAAAAGCCACAACCTAAACATGGTGTCTTCTCTGAGCAAAGAGGGAGTGACCCACACCAGTCCTTTGCCACCCAGAGAATAGCTCCTTTCTGCCATCCATCAATTTTTGGTGTCTGAAGAGCAGACTGCCAATGTGAATAATCTAGCCAAATCATAAGGAAAGCTTTGCTTTCTTACTAAGTGAATGAATGCAGGGCAATGAAAATTCTTCCCTGAATAAATCCTTTCTAAAATGATATTCATCCTGTCATGCAAATCAGTCTTGAATCCACTGATAAGGTAACACTGTTATTACATTTTCTCTTTTGTTCTTATGTTATCCTTTCTTTATAGGAGAATAAATCTGCAAAGCAACCTTTACAAAATAGCAAGATTGTAATATAGGGATTCAAGAAATCACCATCAGGGCCTTGAACTTCACAAAACTTAATAAAATAAATTATGGTTTGTGTTCTTTTCCAAGCAATGATATTTTAAGATTCATTTCCTTAAGGCTCTCTCTGTATTTTTCTCAGAGTAGTAATACATATTTGCACATCTAAAATTCAGCCATAGAAGTCCAATAATCTTTTATATTTATCCTTGATTTCATAAATCATTCTACTTATACTCACAGGTTGCTGCACTGCAGACAAGATATCCACTCCCTGGGTGATAAGTAGAGTATAGAGCTGTCTAATATGTGCATGTTTCTCCTGAGAATTCACAAGGTAGGCTTTAGCCTGGTGCACATTTTCAGGGTCCCCATATATTTCAGGAATATCCAGTTCTCCTGATTTTGATAGACATTCCAGCTGAAATATACAAAAAACAAAAATCAGTGTCTGTTTAAAATAACTTAAAATTTTATCCTTACCCTCGGGATTAAGTAATTGAAATTGGGTTCAGATCTGAATTTTAAATTCTAGGGATTCATGCAGTCTTAGATCCAAGATTTTAATTCTGATCACAAGGCTGATTAATCTTATTTCTCTGGGGAAAAGGAAAGAAAAGCAACAGTAACCAAAACCAAAGAGAGCTTAACTACAATGTGAAGAATGTATATTTTAAAATGTTATACTTACTTCTTTTTTAATGTGATGGAATTTGACTGTCTTGCTGAAAATCTCATCATATTCTATCATTACATCCTTTACTGTTTGATGGAAATGAATAAGCTCGCTTATTCTCTCAGAATTCTCTTTCACAGGAAATCCTTTCTGGCTTGGTAATTCCAATAATTTTATCAGGTACTCAAGCTCAGCATTCAGTTGCTAACAAAAATCAGAGAAGTTACTCAATTTGCACAAACATTGCAATTTTACTTTACATTTGATGAAATAACCACCTAACAATTGCCTTGGGGAGAAGTCAAATGCCCTGCACTTCAAAACACTACATTCTGTATTTTTGGTAGGCACAAATCTCAGCTATCACCCAGCCTTGCATAAAAACAAGTCAAGCATAATTAAAGAGCAATGGCAGAGTGAATTGCTCAAACTCAGACAGTATTCACAGGAGGAAGGAATGCCACTATGATGTACCTCAGCCTCTGACCTACTCTAAATTCAAAAGCTTGGAGCTGATGCTCTCCTCGTACTTCCACCACCCCCAGTGCTTGTGTGTCCCTTGAATTCACAGCTAACACCACACAGGACATTCTCTGGACACTGAAGGGAAAATCTCTTCGCCCCTACCTTATAAACACACACAAAGACTTCCTCCTGGAAAAATGATGTAAAACATAAAACACTTCAACCCCAGACAGAGTGTCTGGTGTCAATGAGGATGTGGATCTTTACGGGACCAAAAAGAGCTTTTGACGTACCCTTCACTCCACTAGCTTGGTTTCTCACCTCATAGTGTGGTTTCATTTGGTTCAGCTTTTTCTGTAGTTCCAAAACAATTAAAAGGTCACTTCCAAGGTCAACTGGTACTGAAAGCTGGAGGGCCTCTTGAAGAATATCTAATCCACGGGTAGTCTAAAAGAGAATCAAAAAGTTCAGCATTTGTAACTGCAATAAATTTAAAAAAACCCAAATTTAAAGTCAAAGCTAAATTTGTAACAAAAACTGTCCTCAAACCAGGCACCCAAATGCTGTCAGTAAAGCCTCTCTGTTGCAAACCTGAGTGACAAGGGTGATAAGATATCTTTAAGACAGCATGAAAAAGCAACCCAGACACCAGGACTGCAGGACCACAGACACGATTTCTGGGATAACAGATGTGCTGGTGTACTGCTGAGTTGCACTAGAGATACAGCAGGTACAAGCCTAGCCGGTGTTCCTGGTTCTGCTACTAGCCCAGCTAGTGCTTCTTTTAAGGAACACTGCACACTCTCCCTGTGCCAAGAAGGTTCCAATCCTCTTTCTGCATGAACCTAATGGACTTCAGTTTAGTAACTATTAGGACACAGTTTGGTTTAGCAACTGTTCAGTCTCAAAAAAATGGTGCTTTTAAAAAAGAATTTAAAAAATCACTGCTGGTAAAGCATTGATTAAACTCCATTAAAACTTAGAATTGGACATGGAGACTTAGACTTGTATGCATTTGAGTAACGGGAAAAAAGATCAGAAAAATTTCATGGTTCCTGATGACTGACTGACAGAACAGAGAACAAACTATGGACAAGGATCATATCTTACTGATCATCACTCTTTATTAAATAATACCTATAATAGTTGATGAGAGAGCCACAGACAAGTTAATAACAATCTAGAAATATTTGCCACAGTTGCGTTCGTCCTAGGTATTTTACTTACGATTTTCAGTTGTTCTTTAAATATCTGGCACTGTTGCTTGATGGGTTTTACTTGAGTAATTTTAAAATTCCAGATTGCCCAAAGATCAGTCAGCTCTTTCCTTTCTTTATTCAGATTAATAATGATATCTTCTGTTACTTTTATCGATTTTTCTACTTCTAATACTAAACTCTCATTTACCTGGCAAAAAACAGACACATATTTTTCCACATATGATTTTATAGCATACAACTAAAACCTCATAATTTTAAATGAAGCTTAATAAAACCTCAACTATTCTAGTGTAACTTAAAAAAAAAGTATTCTTTAATTACTTTTCCCTTAATATTATCTAGAAATAGGCACAGATTAACAGAACTTGTAAACTGAGGACATAAATAAACCTGGAGTTTAAAACACAGAACAGGTCAGTAATGACTGAATTATTGCCATCTGATGTCTGTTTCACACTCAGACAAAATTAAAGAATTTCTGACTAAATAGAACTACCCAAAATGGCCTTTTGGAGAATAAATAGCAACTGGAAAACAAAGTAGTTGAAGAAAATACCCCCATTTATGTTGATAAGCAAAGCAGCACTGAAGCACAGGAGAGCTAAAGTGTTTAGTATTTGAATATTTTGTATTTTTTCCTCTTTTCAGTAGAACCTCTATGAGAAATACCAGAAAATTGGGTAATGCCATTTCTGGTTCTCCCATTTAATTAATTTTTTTTAAGAGAAATTGTTTTTGTAAATTACTAGTATGATCTATATCTTCCAGATATTTAGAAGCTACAATCTGGGAATGTCACGGGAACAGAGTAGTAGAAAATATGGTGACAACACATATCCAGGTGTTTAGAGAGGTAATGTCTGAAGATGTGTCAAGATTTTAAGTGACTTTGCCATTACCCTGTCTTACCTTTGCTTGGCTGCATCCAGCAGGGACACACCCTGCAGCCACACTTAACAGCCTGAGCACCTTCCCTCCCTCCCCTGGTTTTTCCAATTCACCTTGCATCCTGCTGTAGTTTACCAACACCACCTCCCCCTTCCCAGCTTAATGTCTAACTGCTCCCTTGTGTGTCCTATAAAAGCAGAAAGAACAGCTGGGTATTCAGGCTGTCCTCATTAATTTGGATTACTTTAGGAGGTGTAGCTTAGGGAATGATTGCACATCTCAAACGATCGCCTCATGAAGTGTTGTTGGAAAATGAAACAGGGATGCCTAGGCAGTGTAGCTGTTGGACAGAATGTGAAGACACTGGGAAAGATTGTCTGCAAGGAAGTAGCTCTAATATCCATTTCTTTAGAAGAATCCAGGCACTCCTTCAGTAAAGACTCCCTGCCTCTTAGTGGAAGTAAAATAAACTTAATAATTGTACTTGTGTATATGCTGCTTTCCAACATGAAATAAACAGATATGAGCCTGTATTACAGGCCCATGCTTGAACTGGGTCATTAAGGGCTCTGTCATTGCTAACCACAAAACTTTTTATATTACTATAAGCACTCAAATACTCTCTTCTTCTGAAAGAATATATCAGCATTAGCCCCTTTAAAACTAGGTACACAATCCATCAGGCATAGGACTAGGATTGGACCTCATCACAGGCAAGTATAAAATATTCAATACGGTTTATCAGATCATACTCACCACATTTACTAAATTGAGAAAATAGCAACCGATATTTTGGGTGGAAAAAGTCTTCTTTATAGTCTCTTGCCACTGAGTATTAGCTGACTCTATTGCAATTTTATTTTCAGTCTCTCTGCTTGTTGGTAGGGGTTTTGAATTATAGAATTCCTTCAGATTTTTAATATCATCATTCACCTATAGAAAGGCATTAAATAAACATCAAAAAACAAATCAAAATTTGAGGTGCTATAATCAGAAGCTATAGAGATATGATAAATTTGAATAGCACCCTCTGAATCTTCTCTTAATTTTAAGATCTATGAGTCTCTAAAATATTTACAGACACCAAATAATGAAATAGTTTAAAATAACTTTCCAACCAGTAGATGGCAAGCAGACAGGTGGCAGCAATTAGCTCAATTTCTGTCACATAACCTTACATGGATTTTATGTACCAGTATATCAATGCATTGATTTTCACTGATCTGCTTAATATGAAGTAACAGAAGTTAGCAATAATCAGAAGTAGATGTAATACAATTTTTTGTAGTTTATCATGCAATAAATAAAGCCTATGTCTAATGTTATCTGATAGGTTCCATTCCATCCTCGATTTCTTTCTAAATATTAAAGAACAGCTACCATATTATAGAATCTTAAAATGGAATCCAAATCAAAATGAAAATTAACTATCTTGGACACTATTAGTGCAGCTACCAAAATTATGTTGGTATTGAATTGGTCATGATTTGAGCTAGAGCTGGGTTTTTTCATTTTTAAATACAATCATATGAATTAGCATGTCAGTGAAAGTAGTGTAGGACAGCAACAAAGATCCCTATGATCCCCAAAGATCCTATCATAAGACATTTTTAAAAGTTCCATGAAGCAGATCAGTAAATTTAATATTCAGAATACCTATATGGAAACATTTTTATTGTGTATATAATGAAAGTGCACATGTGGAGAGGAGAAAAAGCAAAATCAATTACGATCCTTTCTACAATGGAAGCAAATTTTTCAATTGTAAAATTTTTATAGGCTAGTCAGAGAATAAATAAGTATTCCATACCTCTACAGCTGACTGTAAAAAGGACACATAAGTTTCTAGAATTTCCAGCTTTGAACTAATATTTTTTTCAATTTTTTTCAGTTCTTTATTCAGAAAGTCAGCTCTCCTAGAAAAAGCCACCACCTGCTCAGGTTCCAACTCTTCCATATTTTTGATGATTCCCTCAGCTGCTTTCAGTTCACATGAAGTTTCCTTTGAAGGTAGAAGCATAGAAAAAAAATGACTGGAAAGGACTTGTGGCTATTGATATCACATTGTTAATTTTCATTAGGATTGCTTTTTATGTATAATTTAATTACTTGTTTGAAGAAGAGCTCACGATGGAGACTAAATCACAGAAATATCCATTTCTTTCCTAAAAATGGTAGGTGTAATTATTGAAATAGCTATTTTGAAAGCTAGCACATCACAGTCTCCAGAAGGAATAGTTAGAAGGGGTGTATAGTTATAAGAGTGTATATATCTGTCAGGGCAAAGTAGACACTGCAGCAAACAAAAGTAACAGCACCCTGACATCCAAAAAATTTGGCAGAAAAGACACTTAAAACTATTATAAAGTCTTGAGGAACAAAAATATGTTCTTGCTTATCTGCTGAGATTTAAATATTTTTACTATGTGCTCTTCAGAATTGTTTTAAAGTGAATTTTATTTCCACAGGTACTGTACAGATCCATCCCTTGGACCCCATAAGCTGTTGCCTGAAACAAAAAAGAACTCTGCAGGGGTAATGGAATTTTAAGTACTGAAAATACATAGGATACTCCTAAAATACACACTGCCCATGTTGTTCAGCTTAGGCTGAAATATGCACCTATGCCAAGCCTATGGAGGGGATTCAAGTGGTTTTAACCCACTTTGAGATACTGCAGGGCTGCTATGGGAGTGGCCCTGGATGTGACTTAAAAATAGCCTCACATGGGACAGAGCTGAGTGCTGCAGGGCTCTCATCAAATGGCTGCACTCCCAGCATGACCACTGGATCTCTTTATGGCCCTCTTCACAGCTTCTCTAAACGGGAATTACTTGTTTATTTTTTGCCAGTTCATCCCTTATATTTGGCATAATAAACCACAAGAAGGTTTTTCTCTGACTCTGGCTGTCTAGACAATTATTAAACCTGGTGCCTCACGTAGGAGTAGCAATCCACATTTGAAGAGTCTTCCTATTGAGAGCTGGTAAGAGGATCCTGAGTAACAAATAACACAGTGAGATAGAGACAGTGGAGAACAACAGTGATTTAATGACTGTAATGTTATCTGTGGTTTTGTTCATTAATTACAGTTTTAAAACAAACCATAGATCTATTTTCTTTACAAGAAATTCTCAGCCTCTCACCTTATTTAGAATTACATACAGGAAGCATTTGTTTCTAAGAGTACTAAACATGATTGAAAGGTTTTTTTACCTTTGTTTGTTTAGCCAGTTCAAGGTGCTTGTTCAAAACTCTTTCTGACTCACACAAATACGAGCCAATCTCCATTCCAACTGCGAGCATCGGGGCGAGTTTTTTAATTGATTCTGACACCTTTATTTGAAAGTATTATTCACATGGTTAATTTATATAAGTAGACATCATAAACCAGTATAAAATACCACTTTTTATAGAAAAAAAATGAGGTAACAATTTTCTGTTGGTGCATAAATTATGTTTCTGGGTATAATGTCATGGTTTAAACCCAAATGACAACTAGTACCACTGCTCACACACACTCCTCAGCCCCAAATGGTGGGATGGAGAGAAGAAATGAAGAAAAGGTAAAAACTTGTGCTTTAATAACATGTATACTCAGAGAAAGATGGGAATTACAATATAAAAGAAGATAACTCTACTAGAATATAAAAGAAGATATCTCTACTATTTCATCAACAGGTGTGATCAAAACCCCTTATTGTTGCTCACATTTTATTGACAGTGCTTTCCTTTATCCTAAATATCTGAGGTTTTTGATTTCAATATGGCACAGCTGCATTATAATCTTGCATTATATGTGCAATAAATCTGTGCATTAATGCACAGTTGCATTATAATTATAGCCCTGGCAGAAATATTTTGATTCTGTTCCAGGCTTTTTTCAGAAGGCACATTTAAAGCTTCTCTGACAGGGCAAGAGACCTATTTTTGTGCAGATACATGTACAGAATTCCCTTCCACTCTCACTAAGATATTATGTATGCACTATAATAGCAAAACAGATTATGAAGAACACAGGCAGATGATGCCAGACACAACACAATAATAATATAGTTATTATTAGACATGTGAATTTACATCTAACATTTTTCTTAAGAATTGGCTGCCAATTAAGGTTCCAACTTTATTATATGAGCCTGAGGTGCAATTGAATTTGGCACTAGATTCCTTGGGATACTTTTCTTTAGAGAGTTGGGATGAAAAGTGTATTGCTTGGTAGCAATATAGCAATAAGCACTCTTCACTGCAATGAATAATTGTGTTATGACACAATGTTCTCTAATGCAAGGCTGGGAATAAAGTGATTAGAGCAAACAGCACATTGAAACCTTATATTCAAATTGAGGTTTATATTTTAGGTAAAAGTTGCCTTCATAATTTAACTTTTAGGTTGAGATTCACAACATGATAGTGACATAATTTCTATATACATAAATGGTATGGAAAAGGGCCAATTTGTAGGAAATTAAATTCACATTTGATTGATAATGGTTCATTATAAACAGCATGCAAATACAAAATATCAGATTGCAGACTTAATTATCCAGTAATTAAATTTGATTTACTTTTCTCATCAATACTCCTGATTTCCTTCATATGAACCTTGCTAAAAGACTATACTTTTTTCATTTGAATTTCCACATGGGAACTTATTTAGGAGCTATTTGTCTATTCCATCTCTGACAAGTCATTTAAAAGGTCTGTAGTACTATATGACATTCAACCACTTAAGGAAGGCTGTCATGTCCTTGATGCATCAATACCTTAATTAACAAAAGGAATTTTTGTAGTGAATAGAATCTAGTCTCCTTCATATTCACTGAAAATTTGCTGTGGTTCAGTCACCATGCTTATTAAACCTCAATTTTTGCCACACTTTTATTTTTATCTTCAGCCACATAAAACAGAAGACAGAAGCAGTATAAGAAACCTGCTTATGGGTCACAGGACTGATTGCTCCCTCCTTTTCCAAAAGAACAAATTATAATAGTTCATTATCCAGGCAAATCCATGCTTAATTGAACATCACTGGTAAAATGTTCTCGTGGAAATAGCTCAATTTTTCAGAACAGCTTTCAGTTCCTTTGTGTTGATAAGAGCATTCAGCATTCTAACTACAACTGTGCTCTCTCTAAAAAACTTATTATTATTGATTCAACTTCAATATCCACTATAGCTAAATGATGGAAATACAATGCACTGCTCATGAATGCATTAAGAAGATGTGTTTCAGTGATGATAATAATCATCACAAAGGTGATCAGAATGCTGGAGCACCTCTGCTGTGGTGACAGGCTGAGAGAGCTGTGGTTGTTCAGCCTGGAGAGCAGGAGACTTTGGGAAGTCTTTATAGGAGACCCTTGCAGTACCTAAAGGGGCCTATAAGAAAGCTCAAGGGTGACTTGGAGTGACAGAACAAGGCATAATGGCTTCAAACTGAAACAAGGTAGGTCTAGATTAGATACATGGACAAAATTCTTCACTATGAGGGTGGTGAGGCACTGGCATAGGCTGCCCAGAGAAGCTGTGGCTGCCCCCTCCGTGGAAGCATCCAAGGCCAGTCTGGATGGGGCTTTGAGCCACATGGTCTAGTGGAAGGTGTCCTTGCCCATGGCAGAGGGGTTGGAATGAGATGTTCTTTAAGGTCCCCTTCAACCCAAACCATTCCATGAATCTATGATGTACCTTATTCAGATGATCTTCAAGTGAGGCAGCCCATTGTTGTTTCTTCAAAGTAAGTTCTTCATAATCTGGACACTGGCTGTTTAATTGATCTACTTTTTTTTGAACATATTCCATCATTTTCTGAATTCCTGCCACCCAAGAGCTAAAATAGAAAAGCAGAACTGTCATTTATTTCTCTTGTTTTGCTCAACATAGAGGATGATTATGATTTTTAAAAAAAAACAACACTCATTCTGTCGATTCGTAGGATAAGTAACTTATGAATTTTAAACTCTTACTCTTAAAAGAAAAATAACCAAGAAAAATATTGAAATTAATCAAAATTAAATTGATAATTAGCAAAATACAGGAATAAAATTTCCAAACAAATAATTTGTCACCAGTGGCTAAGGTAGATTCACAAGACAGATACATTAATTCTCACAAGACACATAGCCTGATTCACTGAGAAATAGCTCATTTCCCTTTTCACTCTAGCTGTACTATCTAAAAACTAAAATGACAAATGGAAGAGCTTAAAAGAGAAAATATATGGCATACCAGTTCTGCTTAAAAAAGAATGTTTTCTTTGGACTCTAAAATATTTCAGTGTTTTTACAGTAGCTGAAAAAAGAATATTATATACGTTCTAAGTCAACCTCTCCTTAAAGGTGTTGTTTTAATGGGAGAAAAATCCCCACCAATTTACAAAACAGTGGCTTGCATTATAACTTAAACCATGATATCAGGGAAGCAATTCAGAACCTGAATGCTTGAAGCATTCCACTTTAGATTATAAAGAAGTTACCTCATACAATTAAGAACTGAAGTTTTAATATTAACCCCCTCTCCCCACACATCAAGTTATTTCCTACTTAAATTTATATTCATCATAAGAACTTTTGTAAAATTCACATGTTCAAAATAAGTTTTTTCATTATTTTAGTTTCATCAGAAACTGATGTTAATACCTGTGAGAATCTGCTTTATTAACTAAAGTTTGTCCCTTCTGCATGGTAGTTGCTGTACAACCTTTAATTGCTTCCTGCAATTCCTTGTACTTCAGTGTCAATATAGGTAAATGTAAGCCTTCTGAAATAGAGATTTTATGGTAATTCTCAATACTTTCAAGACCATCAAGTACCTGAAGAAAAAAAAAAAGCATATGTTATCAATATTTCTGTTGTTGGAACTATCCTTGTAAATTATCTGTTTTTAAAATTTCTATAAATGATATCAAGAAAATATACCTGAAAAAAATACAAGAAGGTCGTTTGGTCTTTGGACACGCTAAAATATAAATTTTCTAGATAGTCTTCTAACTGAAAGATTTTTTGAAAAAAGGTTGCATTATTAATAATACTGATTATAATTAGATCCTGTGGAGACCACTGCAAGTATAAGCATTGTTTCTGGTGTCCCCAGAAAACAATCTAAAGCCCAATTCCCGTCAAAGAATATTTCTCAAATACCTTATTTTGAAACCAAGCACTCAATATAATTAAAGGAAAAAAAGAAAAGAGAATACATTTTTGAATGGATTTTCCATTTTGGATAAAAGTTTGAGGCAAAAAGGTCATATGAAAAGGGTAATTGGATTTGTCATTTTCCACTTCAAATTTCTTAGCCTACTGTTTGCATAATCCCACATCCACCAGCCTTCAAGAGCACACCAATAGTTTCATTGTCAGGTTATTACTACTGACTTGGCTTCTTACCAACCTTGCCAGCAGCATGAAAAAAGTCATTGGCCTCTTGCAGCAGGGCTTTCCTTTCTTCCATATGGAAGCACACTTCTTCTTGCAACAGACAGATTTTCTGATTTGAAAGTTTTAGATGTTCTTTTTCTGTATAGTCCTCTGAAAGCAAGATCCTAAATGCTTCACCTTCCAATTGTTCCACTGTGTAATTCCATTCCTAGTGGGAAAAATTCCACTTTAGTCAATTACACATAGAAAAATTATATACTGCATGGTAATAATATAAGCATTGGAAAAGGTGTATTGTTATAGGCATGAAAGCTACCATTATCTAAAGCAGTATTTCTACTAGGAGGGGCTTCCCAGCAAATAATGGTTTTAGTGATAAGAGTTTCCAGCAGTGGCATTCTACATTTTTGACACAGTTTCACAGGCAGGAGCAGCAGTTACTAAGGTGTCTGCTGGGAAAAATGGTCAGGATAACAAAAACAAGAAACCTCCTGGTAAGACCACACTCTCATGGCAAACAGCCCTTAGCCCATCTATTTAATCAAGAACAAATTAAAATATTGCCTAGATAATAGCTGCTTGCAGTGAGAGAATTTCTGCTAAGAGATGTCTGGTAACCACTTCAATCAAACGACTCTCCCTTAGAGCAGGTTGTGCCATCATCCTTGGCATTCTCCATTGTACAGTTGCCCTGATTTCCTACACAGAATCATAAGTCCACAATAAATATCTCTCTTATCTGATCATGAACCTTTCTAGTGCCAGTGACAGAAGGGAAAAAAAAAAAAAAGATTACACTTAAGAATTTCAAACCGTAGAGTCAGAAACATTTCTGACAATTGAGCCAGGCACTTTAAAACTAAGGTGCTTTAAAATGGGTTCTGTTGAATCTATACAAGTTTGCATATAGGTTTTTGGTCTACATTGCACCACTTGGGAGCACATTTAGTTAATTAGAACTGATTGCCTATTTAACTCCTCTTTCTTTTTCAACTATTCATGCTGAACTGACTTGTGCTTCTACTGTAGTGACCCAAATATACATCAACTTTTGGGATGTCATTTCTCTGCTGTAGTGAATACTCACAGCTTTCTGCCATGGAAAGCCTAAGTAACAGTAAAACCTATAGATCTACATTAATGCTTTATTTAGCTTTTTTCATCTTAAATCTACTTTTGCTTTTAACTTTTCTTACAGTATTACCAATTTTAAAAATGTTAGCATAAAAAAATTCAATAGCCTTAAAATGTTTCAATCAGATTTGAAGAGCTTTAGTAAGAAAATAATTGCACATATTTCAACAAACCTTTGTTTTATCTTTGTGTTCTGGTTGTGCTTCAATATATCTGCACTGTATGCCTACAAGGATGCAAATTTGTCTCACTAATTTTAACTCTTCTTTCCTTCCATAAGGGAATGTGGAAGAAAAGCCTTCTCAGAAATTTTTTAAGTCCATCTCTTCCCCACACAAGCATCTGAAGGCCATATCCTACCCAATGTATTTCCTTCTATGCTTCTTAAAATACTGCTGGTTTAGAATATCCTACAATGAAACCACTCGCTTTCCCCAGAAAACACTCCAAAAAAATCCCCCAAATATCTTGAGGACTAATATCTCAGCTTCCTACTGAAATCAAGAGAGATAAATCCTGAGAACAATAAAAGCAATTATTTTTCATTTTGCCTGTTACTGATAAAGAGCTATAGCAAAATCTTTCTAATTTTTAAAATTTCTTTTACAAATTAAAATAATGACCCTTACAGACATCTGGATGCAATAAACTTCAGCCTGTACTTTTAATTAAGTGAAACCTTGCACCCTATTATTTAATGCACAATTCCCTTTTCATAAAATCCTTTGTCTATCTATCCTAAGCAATACTAAGCAATGAGGATTTTAGGCATAATAAATCACAGTCTCCTGTGCCGTATTTGTTTTTTTTTACCCAACAAATTTATCTTGGGGGGAAAAAAATGGTAAGGAGGTGTCCCCATACACACAGATGTAGTGACTTCATTTTCAATTATATCAGCACCAGAATATTGTCATCTTCCAATATGTGCAGCTGGAATGACTGGTATGAATTGCATGGTCAGATTTTGTTCATAATTTCACTTACTTTTAAACAGATAGATATTTATGATAATTGGAACACAAGCCTGAAGTTGGGAGCTTTTAACTGGGATTAATGATAATTCACCACAAAAATGGCAAAAAAAAAGTACAGTTGAATATGTGAATCCTCATTTTGCTGTTATTTTTTATTTGTATCATAATCAAAAAATAATATTTTATGCAAGAATGAAAAATGCGTATGTATCAGCAAGTGGAAAGAAAACTGACCATAATTAGCTTAGAAGAAAATATGAATTGTTCATATTCAGAAGCAATTCTGAATTGTTCCAGTGTATTATATGTTTAAATTATAATTACAGCAGGCGAGACTAATTATAAGAAAATGAATCAACTTACAGTGAAATTATTCCCTGTAAGAGTATTTCATTGTAACAAAATTCATAAATTGGTTTGGCACAAGATGCCAAACAGCAGCTTTTAGGTGACCTAAAAGCAGATATTAAACTCTGCTTTGTTTATATTGAGGCAAGACTCTTCTCTAAGTTTTCACACAAGCTCAAATCCCCAATTTATTATAGTAATTTATATTTTAAAACATTCCACAAACATTACAACCTTGCACACTCTCTGAGGATATAAAATTTGGTTAGACTCATTTGCTATCCTGTTTAAACATTCCTCAGTTGGTTAAATTTTCTGTAAAACACTTAGCGACAACTTCATTTTCAGCTATTTATAAAGAAATGTTTCTACACATAAAAAGCCTAGGCTTTCCATCAACAGGACATAAAAACTCAGTGGAAAAATCTTAGTTAGCTTCTTCTGTTCTTCAGACCTCAACATGCTAAATTCATAACAGTCTGCCAGTCAGCTCTGACATATTTCTTACTCATTTTCCTTGAAAGGGACACACAGCCTACTGTTACATTGACTTTTCAATTTACCCGGAGATGCTTGTGAATTGCTCTGACACATTAAAGACATATTGAATGTGCCTCCTTAGGTCTTGTCACTATTCTTTTCCTCAAACTAATAAGTCTTAAAAACTTGCTTTCACTATTCCACCTGGCAAGGAAAGTGAGTCCTCTCTATGTTCCTTGATTAAACAGGTATTTTCATAAATAATAATTCAAAATATTGTAGCTTTAATTAAAAGTCTTGAAGATTTTCTGCCTTCTAAAATATTCAACACAAGTCTGGGGGGAAAAATGTGGAAATACATAAAAATTTATATTGTTATCAAAATATTATTGTGGGATAAATTTACTTTTCTTGTCCATATAATAAAACTTTTGGACTTTGAATCAAAACTGAGAAGCAGTATAAAAGTTTTTTCACTGGAATGTTTTAGGCTTAAGCTTTGAAACTCATTTATTTGATTTCAGATCGTAATCCATATATTAGATAAAGCAGCAATTTAAACATAAGTCAGTTAAACAAAAAAGTATGTATTTTTTTTCAGAATGTGTGATAAATTAGCTTATTCTCTCATATACAAAAATGTCCACAACTGAACTTTTTCTGAGCCCTAAATCTGCCTGTCATTTGTTCATTGCATACATCAGCACATTGATAATTTAGTCCTTATTCAAAAGGCTTTCTCCTTCAGGAACTACATTGCAGTATAACTACCAATATAATCATATTATATTCTTATAATCAAATTACAAAAGAAGTAGTGGGCACTAATAAAACCACAAGGGGTTGTGAGCTGCTATGACAATTACCATATGATGTGTCTTTTGGGAAGTTACTGAAGGGCTGTAGCAGTGTACTTAACAGGGAGCTGATAAAATCAACAAGCAGAAAGAGCAAAAATGATTCAAAGTCTGTCAGCCCCCAGAAAATTGCTGAGATATGCTAAAAATTATTTGGCCACAAAGTGGTGCTAGCAGTTCTTTACTCTGTCAAGCACCTCCAAGGCACATAGAAATGGAACAGCAAGCAGGTGATCAGTGCCAGCACATCCTTATTGAAACACGAGCTCCTAAATGTGCCTCTCCTCTCAAATCTTGGTGCCAACGGGTGGGGGAGCTGGCAAAGTCCTTGCAGAAAGGGGGGGCAGGAGGATTCTTTTAATGTCTGTGAGGTTTGAGGGCTTTTTCCCCCAGTTATGATTTCTTGGGTTTGTTTTTGGTCTTGATAATTTTACAAACTAGTGATAATGTTTCTAGGGGGTTTACATCTTAGCAAGGTGAAGTTCAACATCAGATACCAGCTTGAGAATTGAGAATATAATAAGAATAAGAATAAGAATAAGAATAAGAATAAGAATAAGAATAAGAATAAGAATAAGAATAAGAATAAGAATGATTTTTTTTCCTTTCTGCTCTCAGCCCAGTCCCATAAATTAAATGCTAGGCCTGTAAATCCCTCTTAGGCTGGCCTCTAAGCAATTTAAGAAACCATTTGTCCTGTTCAACCTAATGCAATAATACATGTAAGTAAACACATTGTGTGAAACAGGTCAGACATTGGAAATTTCCACTTTCTTACTCACTGTGAGAACATTAAACTTGCTCTGCACATGTACCACTCACAAACATTTTGCTCTGAGCTACAGTACACATATGAAATGTTACTTGAAAAGATTTGTTTATGCTACTTTAGAACAGGTTCCTCCTTTATTCTGTTTTCAACATCTGCAATTCAGTGCTGCAAAAACCAGTGCCTAAAACTCACAGCTTTCTCAAAGCCCCATAACTCACAGCTTTCTCAATTATGTTTTCAGCATACAGTTTCCAACTAGCCTCTCTTCTGCACATCATAAGCAAAACCAACATGCTCAGTAATATTCCCTTCAAGAATTTAATTTCCCTCTGCTGGAACATGCTGGTAGTAAGAAATGCAGAAGGCTTAAAGATAAGATGCTCTAAATCATAATTCACATGGATGTGTAACAAAAATGTTAATGCTAAACACTTTAAAATTACCTCATTAAAAAGGCAATTAATTCAAATGATATGAATGATCTGTTACATAATGTACGGGAGAAGATTTTTTAGGTGAAATTGTAATAAGTGTTATTATTATAAGTTAGTTTCTGCATGCTCAACCATGAAAAATATTATTATACAAAATGAAAATGCATATTGTTTTCCTTTCTGCACTTACACCCTAATTTCTAATTCAGACAGCAAATTACAAGAATAGCCTGTGAAAATGAAGTGTGGGGAAGATTAATGATTATTTGGTTGAAATTCAGCAATGCTTTAGAACACCTATTGTTGCGGATGTGTCTCTCTCTGAAAACACTCCGCAGTGTACTAATTTACTGGTTTATCTGTTTTTCTTGTCCCAAAGGTCTGTTCAGAAGAATTTATCTCTACATGCTCATCTTCCCTTAACAAAAAAAGTGTTTTTTGACGTGCTGCTTGGAGAAGCATTAGAAATATTGTTGCATTGTGTTTAGATGACAGCCTTGAAGCAGTTACCTGTTAATTATGCAAACAGGTAAATGTGACATTTAACTACAAAGCTTACAAGGAAACAGAGCTGTGAACAGTCAGAAGCATCTTACTATCAACACAATAACCTTTTAAAAGACATTTAGTTCTATTGGAATAGTTTCTGGATGAAAAAGGCCTCCTTGGTCATCTGGGTTATCCAAATTCAATTGCATGAAAATGATATCTTGGGGAAGGGTCCTGACCCAGCAACAGCACTTACCTGATTATGGCACAATTCAGTTACCTAAAAAAGGTTCTAAATATAGGAAATTTATTTCATACTAAGATTCTTTCTTCTTACAGCAACATTTTCTTTAATCTCATCTAGCTTTTATGAGTGATGGTAACAGATTTATTCTCTGGAAGACTGATATTAACTATGAAAGTAGCATTTTCAATTACTTTTAATCACAAGAAATAAATGGACAAATTACCTCTTCCAATCATGTACTCAGTTCACTGGCAATTAATTATGGTAGAAATGGTTGGGGTTTTGTGCTTTATTAACATTAAAATTTGTTAAAATTCTAATAAAATTCCTTTCCTTAATTTTTCAACACAGGATTTTACATGTAAATTACCAGTGTGGAACTTGATCACTAAATTGGAAAACCAACTAAATAACATCAAGGGTTATTCTTCTTTTAACTTATAGGTAGCTTTAAAATTTTTAAATGAAAAAAAAATCTGAGGAAGAGGGAGGCCTTTCATTAAAAGAAGTAAAATTACTAAAATAATTTAGACATATAGAGATATATATCTCATGTACATATAGAAAATGTCTACTCCTTTATGTGCTTGTTCAATGCCCAAGTTCATGTTTTGCTACTCAATCTTAAAGTTGCTTCACCAACCAATTATGGTATTTCTTACTTTCACTTTGACTTCCATTTCTTCAAGTTCCTGAAGTAACTCTTCATTTTCCAGTAGTGATGAGCCTAAGTTTTGCTTCTGAAAGTAATCTCTGATGTTTTTCTTATACCAAGATGTTACCTAATTAAATAATAAATATAAGTCAGTGAGAAGTTTGAGAAGTTATTGGCCGTTTATAAAAATATGTTCAAGGCAGTTAAATTTTAAAAAAGCTCACATTTTCATTTCTTTCATTTTTTAATCCTTGTGTTCATGCTTCTATTTAAATGCTTACATTGGTGTCATAACAAATGCAGAAGGAAAGAACCAATACCAAAGCAAGCACATTGTGGACATATGGGACAAAACAGACAAAAATGTATTCATCAAGTATGACCAGATTGTAAATTAACACAGTAAAAGAAGAATCAGGTTATAGCCACACATAGAATAAATGCATGTTTTTTGATACCATAACAATATTGTACATTCTCCCTTGACAAACAGTAACTTAAATATTTGCCTACAGTAAAATACTACAAATCTGAGTACTTCTGGCCTAATAGAACATCTCCATCCCTGGCTTGAAAAACCCAGTAAAGATAATGAGATACTATTGTGTGGAATAATCTTATGTAGAGTTACAAATCTATTGCATCTTACAAACTTCTTCAGCAAATATATGCAGCAAACATATGCAGTATACAATTATATCTTAAAAATTCCACAGAATTACTTGTATTTATATCTGCTTGATTCATAGTAGGTACTTTCTTGGTAAACAACACATGGCAAGAATTCCTGAGTGAAGCTCCATATTTTAAAATAGTATCCAGAATTAGTTATTGGTATCAAGAGGATTTCCCCCAATATTTCCAGTCTGGGAAATCACCACTATACTTAGGCAGCATACTAAGAATTTCTGTACTCCAGATACTACAGATTTTAATAGCCCTCTAGAGATTTATTGTTGTTGTTGCTTTATCTGCTTATATGTAGAATCATGCTATTTTTAATAAATTTAAGCAATTATAAAAAATGACAAAACCCTTAAAATTTTGGAAGTATTTTCAGTTGCACATAAAAATGTTCACATTATGAGTCCAACAGACCTAGGGAAGTAAGGAAATTATTTTAATATTAAACCTTCATTTCTTGAGCATATCCTCCAGATGTGTTCTTACTGACTGAAACATTTTTCCTGGAAGCACATTTTCACAGAATATTTACTATGAGTTCATCAAAATACAAATAAATGGAGTGGACAATAAAAACTGTGCTAAAAGGAAAATAAAAATTTATTTGCAAATTAGGGCTGGGGGGATTTTACCATGTATTTGTTTAGCAAAACAAACCAGTATTTCTGTAGCGTTAGGCAGAGGAAGAAGTCATTTTTAACCCTGTTACAGCAAAGTGTTCACCCCTTTACCACTTTGCAATGTTCCTTTCCATTACAGTGAGTTTATTCATTTAGCTTCCACTACAGCTAATACCTCTGAGTGATTTCATTGTGCTACCTTAGCTCTGCAGGAATGGCTGAGAATTTTTAACTTGCTTTATAAGCAAGAAACCCACAGAATTTCACTTTCAGTGATTTTGCTGAAGGTATGGGAAAGGAGACAAGGTTAACACAGCTGTTTGAAAAAGACAGTGGTTTTCCTTAATTGGTTGAAATCTAAAATCACTCCTGTTTTTCAAGAATCAGATTTTATCTTTCATTTACAATAATTATTGACTAAATTAAGTACTTTCTTCTTCCAAAGATAAGAAATTATGCATAAAATAGGCCAATCTGCCTTTGATTTTCATTAATGAAAGGGATATCAGAAAATATGATGCTGACACTTCCATAAAGGAAGCTATGTAAAATAAATATCCTTTCACATATTGAAAATTCTGAAAAAAGAAACATGTTATAATCATGACTATCAGATCATCACATTCCAGTTAGAGATCAAAGGGAGATGTTGCATTTTCAGTGTTTCATAACCTGGTAGTAGGGGATAAACAACACATAGATTGTGCATCCTTCCAGACTACATAGTTGTGCTTAGCAAAACAGAAACAACACAAAAAGCAAAAAGCTACTCTTAGATTTTATACAGCAGAGCATGCCTCCAGTACTCTGCTTTTTCTGTAGCCCCTTAACTCCCATTAACATCAGTCAAAAGTTAAGATTTCCTCCAACAGAAGTAGCCCAGAAATAGAGGCCTAATAAATATATTATTTTTATATGTATATATTATTAATATATATATAGGCTCCTTTTCTGTTTGTACAGTAAAGCAGCTGCTGAGTTGTTTTCTATAGTGTGATTTCCCTTGGCATTGTATGTGTTACCTGGGTCTCTTGTTGGTGCCACAAAGAAATTTGCAGAACCTGCTCCAGTCCTTGGCGCTGCTGTCTGAGGAATTTGTCCAGCTGCCGCCTCCTGTCCTGCAGCATCTCAAGGAGATTGTCAATCTTCAAGCAGCTGCTGTGGGCTCCTTGAATCAGCTCTGGATTTGCATTTGGCCCCTCACATTTGAATTCTTCTATGAATTGAGTTAGGTCATGGCTTTTGTTTAAAAGAGCAAATGACTTCTCCAAAAGTTCTGTAAGAACAGAATTTCATCAGGAGAAAACCCAGAGTGCTTTGTGGTTCTAGAACCATTTTTCAAATATTACTCAAATATTTTTCAAACTATCTACTTGCATACATGAACACAATGTATTTTAATGCATTGCATGAACATGAATGCTTACTTTAGAAGATATACATACACTAAGATATTTCAATTTGGACAGCTCTTATAGGTACAGTGGTGTATACACAAACATATATACACACATACATACATTGGTGTACTGAGAGTCATCAAAACAAAACCCAGAAGTGTCATTGTTTTCTCAAAACTGAGTTCTTTTTTGATGGTTTCCCAACCTATGGGTAAGCAGAAGTGGAATTTCCTACTCTGCTTCCTATATGGGTCAGTACCCTCTGCAGCTTTTCACTGGTGATGCAAGATAACTTTAGGTCTTTACATCCCTCACAGGTGTTGGAGAAAAAGTGTTCTCATGCCTGGGGCTTGTTTTAAATAAGTCAGGGGTATCAGGAACTCTTACCTTCTTCTGTAGTCTTTTCCTAGACACATTCAGGGTTACAATTCTGGTTAAAAGTGGACTACTCTACTTTAATGACCTATTAGTGAAATGTCTGTCTTTCTTCCATCTCCTTAAAGTCATATACTTCAAAATCTATTGGATGGACAATGATCAATATTTCTAAATCTTTCAAACAGAAAGGGAATTTTTTTTAGGCACGGAATGTGGAAGAAGGGGAAACAAGCCAATAAAAGTGGCAAGGTAGACATGAAGAAATGTATAAAGAAAGGAATATTTGCCAGGAGCTTCCAATAAAACAACAAGAAGCAACCCCCCTGAAACTTGGATCTTCCCAGCTGAGTAGTAGTAGTAGTACTTGTATTCAAGGCAAAGCCCCCTAAATCCTTGCCTTTCATGAAAAACACTTAAGGAAGAAGCAGAGTGGGAGGCCTCTAGTTCTTCAGTCATCAAGGGCTGAGAAGAGATAATAGTTTCCATGAGCTCACTGCAAGAAGCCTGTCCATTTTACTTTTTGCCTTCCAGAAAAGTGTTGTTAATCAGAAATGTTTAACTTCAGTCCATCCAAAATTGAACACACATAGAAACGGGTAAACAAATATATTTAATAAGTTTTCACCTTTTTTATTCCATGTTGAAGTGCATTTGTGTTATAATCTTTTTTGGTTTTTTAATTCCAGAATGATAAGTATTTGTGATAAACTACTTATCACATACCGGTAGTGTCAATACTTGGTCAGGGTTGTATTTTTGGCCACCTTTCTTTGGAGTGGGTAGAGAGTATCCTTCTTGAAGAAAGCACTGGTTTTTATCAAATAGCTCAATATCAGCTTTCAAAATTTTTATTTTATTTTAGGGTAGAATAAGAAGTCAATAAATTGCAGCCACTTTCCTCCATCTGAGGGAAGGCTTATTGCCATCAAAGCAGACTTTGTCTGGCAAATAATTTCATCTGATCCTTACAGTTATAGACCATCTTTTCAGCAGTAAATTGCTGCCAGATACTTCAAGTTTAAATTGGTATGTAGTGAGCACTTTGCTCCTGTGAAGACCTATTTGGAAGACCCAAACCCATATTAAAGTTATCCAAGTTTGATTCTCTATTCAGCCTCTCAGGAAAAATACCTGGTGTTCAACTGAAAATGCTTTAGCTAGTGCTCCACTAGTGAATAATAAAGTATAATTGATATTCTGCCAAGTTTAATTTAAAAATTTGATTAAAATTACAAAGACAGAATCTTAAGGCTTATAAAAAATGCAGAACTATATAGAATTGCAAAGGTATCTGAAGTAGCCGCACAATGAGATTAGTTTCAAAAACTCTTTTCTCTTTTTGATTTGAATGTGCCACAATATGGTAGAAGGTGCTTCACATGGAAGCTTGAATAAATAAAAAGAATTCATATGAAAGAAACTTTATGGGCAAAGGTAAGTGCAGGAAAGTTGTTGCAGGGGAGATGTAAGGGCTAACTTGAAATCAGGAGTTTCACATCTTTCAGTAAGTCTGCTAAAATCTATCTCACCATTATATTTTTCCAAACAGAACATTTGTGTATTTGTTATTAGATTTTTTAAAATATGCACAGAAAGAATAAAATTACTCCTTCAAGAAGTCAGCACACAACCACATGCTATCAGGAGTGGAATACTGTTTGTACCTTTTGTGTGATGCTCTTGTTGCAGAAGAAGTTCTCTCAAAGAGTCAATATTGTCAAACTCTTGAGCATTTTTCAGGAAATCTTCAACTTGGTCTATTTTAACAGCAAACTGCATTAAGAAAACAAAGGATAGTGAGAAGCACACTGTAATTTTATTTTGCATAACACCATCATAATCTCTGTGTTATTGGGAAAGTTCATGAGGATTTGTAATTTCTTGGAGAAAGGCATTTTTAGCGACTGCCAGATAGAGATGCTTTGTGGCCTCTGTGCACCTTCTAAATTGTTTTTTTTCTTTCAGGTACTGATTGATTGAAGGATTTTAGTTGACACAATCTGTATTTATAGTTTGCCACTTTGTGAATCATCTTTCCTACAAAACCTTGTGCCAAATCTAATTTCTCTGTATAATACACATTATGAGGACACAATAATTAGTAGATTGTTCATCTTGGACTTCTTAGGACTGAAAGTTAGCAGTCCCACGGTTGCTTCTGCAACTTATAGGTGGCACTGCCATACTACAGAAACAAAGAT
Source organism: Peucedramus taeniatus (assembly GCA_013400575.1). Taxonomy (NCBI): domain Eukaryota; kingdom Metazoa; phylum Chordata; class Aves; order Passeriformes; family Fringillidae; genus Peucedramus; species Peucedramus taeniatus. The sequence goes on along the minus strand of WBNO01012474.1, from coordinate 62,477 downwards.
ATCAGGGAGAATTATTAAACTCTTCGAGTTCCAGGATGTGGGGACAGTTGACCATAAGGCTACACAGAGTGAGCAAAAACCTGCAGGGTATGGAATCCCTCTCTTCTTCAGCTCCCTGTGTGTATCAGTGAATTAGGATAAGAGAGAGATGGGTAAACAGGGATCACACCGTTTTTCTTTTGTGTCCTTCTGTACATCAAAGTCTCAGGTAAAGCACTGTCAAGTTAGACTAATGTTTGCTTTATGTAATTACAATACCTTATGGATATTTTGGTGTAAAACTTTCAGTGACCAATCATCAGTGTGCATTAGTGAAGGCACCTGAGAATAAGTTCTTTCAATGCCAAATAATTTTAATCATAAGGAATGAAAGCTATTCTGCACAATGTCCATAGCCACTGAAATACATATTATAGTGTTTGGTCCACTTCCACTTTTCACTCGTATTTTCTGTCAAGTACAAATTTTGGAGCCATTGTGACTAAAATATTTCTTAAATTCTACATGTTTTTTTGTTCAGCTTCAACCTGTACTATTCAAAAGGTGGAAAAGGAAGGATGCATCCCAAGATTTTCATTTTCTTGTTTGCCTCAACCTTTAGGAATACAACAAACACATATAAAACACATTAAAATTACAGTGGTCAGAGTACCTGTAAGACGAGGGCAGCTTCAAATTAACAGTTATTTATTCAAATACAAACCTCCAGAGCGTTTTCAAAGAACACTGAGGTAAGTTCCAGAAGTGCCTGTCGTTTCTCTAACATAATGATGAGGGCATCCCATGCATCCCCCAGGGTCTCTGCCATGGCATCATAAACCTGACTCTTTTCTTTGTTCTCCTCTGCAGCCTTGTCTGCTTCCTGCAGCAGGTCCCATACCTTGTCTTCCAAAGCCTGAGAAGGAAATATACCAAAAGAATACAAAACAAACATGAGAAATCTGTACACAAAATCCAAAACACTGTGCTGATTCTGGTATCAAGATATCTTTACAGTGGGTCTGTACAGGACCCACAAACTTCCTACTCCTGCTTTATTTCCAGTTCCTAGTGATAGGAATATAGCTATTTCTGCATGCTTTATAGCAAGCTTCTGAATTTCATCGGCACTTAAGAGGCAATAGTTTTATAAAATTCACATACAAACAAGATTTAAGAGAATTTATCATATTATCTCTGCCATTTACACTCCAATGTTTTTACATCTCCATAAACACAGGTCTGTCTTCCTAGAAGTGGTAGCAGTGCAGATATTTTGATTTCTCTTTCATATGTCATCATATTACATTACTGGACATCGGAAGTTTTAGAACTTTGTGAGGTAATTTACTCATAAGTTTCTGATGACTACAATGCAATCCAGACAAGAGTGGTTTGAACATAAACACCTATTCTCCAAAAAAACCACACCTAAGTTATGTAATGTTTCAAGTTCAGCTTCCTGCATTGCTCAAGCTGGCCACCAAATAATATTGCTCTTTTGTCAAAATAACACTTCTGTGTTTCATTCCTTTTATTAATCTCACCACAAGAAAGATAAGTGCTGGCCCATTTCTAGCTTATGTTACAAATCTTTAGCGTGTCCGAAAAATTGATTAACATTTGTTCTGTGTTCTTCCCAACCCCCATCTTGGGTTTTATCATGAGCATGAACTAATGAAGTGTCACTTTTTTTTTTTTTTTTTTTTTTTTTTTTTTTTTTTTTTTTTTTTTTTTTTTGTGTTATTGGAGGTGCTACCACATGAATATGTAATGTGAAAAGAAATTTTTATTAGGCAATTCAAACATCCATTCATATACTACTGGATAAAAAGTTGATAACCAACTCTAAGAGAAGCCTTTATGATGCTTCCTTCTTGATGAGGCATAAAATTGTTACATGCATAACAACTCAGTAAATGTAGTGGCATTCATTAATCAACCAACATGAGATATTATTAACACTCTAGACCAGCTCTGTAACAAATATAACAGGAATTAAACAAGTATATGAGATAGTCTCTTTACTAACTCAACATCTTAATAGCAATTAATGAGAAGCATTATAGTCATGACAATGCTGATATTAAAAAAAAGGGGTAAAATATTCTCAGAACATTACACCCAAACTGCTTGTCACTAGAAGGTTAATTTTACCAAAATATCAGACCACTTTCACAGCTGTTCTGAATGCACTGTAGAAAACCAGATGACATCTGAGGTAGTTCCACATGGAATTTCTTGGCAAAGACTAGTTTTCAAAGGGCTGACTATTTTATATTTTGGAGTAAAACTAGGTATGCTTTTATCCTAATATTACATCAGCTTCAACATATTTAAAAGACATTTCAAATGCTAAATCTTTCCTAACTATGCAAGATGAATGCTACACAAATGGTATAGGACCCAGAAGTAATTTTCGTCTTTTAGAAGCATTTTTTCTGAATTGGGTTGGTAATTACCATTTATCCCTAACAAGTAGGCTCTGTTTTATAGTAATTGATTAGCTGTGAGGAATAGCTAATCCCTAAGACACAGAGAAAACTGGAATATTTTTCAAAGGTTATCAGTCATGCTTCCTGCACCTTTTAAAATTCAGTTACTACGAGAGGAATTCAAACCCAGCCAAAGAAAATTAGGAGGTAAAAGCAAACCAAACTGCTGCATTTAATGAAATGCAAAACTAGTGTGCATAAAGTTACAAAAAAATTATGAAACTGTTCATGTGTAATAGTATTTTAGTGTTTAGAACCGATTAATGGAAGTTTCCAAAACAGACTTAATTTTTTCTTTAGCATGGATTGAATACGGTTCACTCATTTAAAACAGGTGTGTATTTTATTGCCTTCAAATAACAGCTCCTGTAATGCTGGAAAAAACCTAATATAGTATCACAAGAGCTGTCATGTTGTCTGTTTCCTCAGCAACAGAAAAAGTTACATTTTGAGAAAACAGACTAATTAAAAAAAAAGAGGAACATTTCACAGGAAACTACTCTTTGTTTCTAAGCTGGTCAGAGTGATATTAAGGTTTTATTGCCTTGAGCTTAAAATTATGCTTCCCACAGCTGTCAAAGCCACTAGTTACTGTGAACTTTCAAAAAAATTATCCTCAACTATGTTAGTTCCTATATAGTACATATGTGAATAGTTTATTTTTAAATGAAATAGACTGATATTACTGGTTTTCTACTTTTTATCTTTGAAATATAACCCTTTATCAACACAGAGCCAAGGAATAATTTGGACAGGACTCTTCAGGTCATCTGGCTAACCCTTTGCTCTAGTTACTCATGGGCTTAGGCCATGAAGTCTTAAATATCCCTAACAATGGAAATTCCAGAACTTTTCTGCACAACCTGTTCTAGAATGAATTCATTTTCATGGTCAAACATTTTTTCTCCTAATATCCAATTGATATTTCTTTTTTTCCAACTTGTGTCTCTTGATCTAGAAGCAAACTTAGTAGGAGGAAAAATGTGTATTTCCATCAAAAAAATGATGACTTATGGAAAACAGAATATTTCACAGAAAGCTGAATTTTAATGAGGTTTTTATCAATTGAGTGAACTTAACGGAACTTTCCAGTAAAGACTAAAAATTATTTCAAACACTTCTGGAATCTCATGTTTCATTCCCTGTGAACACAAAAAAATGGAAGAACAGAGTTCTCTTTGGACTCTGAGAAGCTGGAATGAAGCCTGACAATACAAGGAATGCCTAGCATTTAGTCATAAAGGAGCTCACGCAGATACGCAACTTCTGTTGCTGTCAGTAAAACCATGCCAAAAAAGCATTGCTCTGAAAACCACAGACCAACTCCACTTTCTATTAAATATCTATGACATGTCTAATTCTACCACACCAAAAGAAGAGCGCTGGTGGCTTAAAGGGAGCAGTGCTCTGGTTTGGATGGACTGAATGGATACTGGGGGGATGCAATCCCAGGCCTGCAGCAGGAATGCTCCCTGCCTGGTGATGCAGCAGCTGTGCAGCCACACCTCACCCCCCACTCCTTCTCAGGGTACATCTGCCTCTGATATTGCAGCAAAGACAGAAAAGTCTTTTATGTAAGTTGTGTTGGGTACTATAACTTTTGTATTAATTTGTTCACAGTCTATTATTACTTTTCCTTCTGTTAAAAGAGCAAGGAATGAGAGGCGGAAATTGTATTTTGCTTTTCCTGAGTTGCTGTACACTGACTACACAACTTGGAATTTTCAGAGGTGTGAACTACCCTTCCATTCTCTTAGCACTGAGATGCTGCTAAAATTAACCTTTAGTTAGTGCTAAAAGGCAGTGCTGAGATTATACAACACAGTTGTTAACTTAAAGCTTGGAAAATAGTCATAAAGCTACCTCGAGACAAATACAATTTTGGTGGGAATTTTGTTCATACAAATATTGAAATTGATGAGTGAGATGAACTAACAGTGAAAAAAATGTATTTATTACATTTTACCTTTTCCTTTTTTTTTTGTTTTGTTCAAATCACTTGCAAAAGTCAGCTCTGGTTTGATAAAATGCAGCTGAACTTTGCTGCTAATTACACCTCCACAACTAATTGCCAGTAATTCAGAAAATATTAACAAATAATTTCTTCCATAACAAAATTACTGAAAAATAAGCATTTTGAAAATATTTTTGCTTGAAATAACTGAAAGGCTTATTTAAAAGGTATCAAATGCAAAAATGAGTATATTATATTAGTGCTTTTTGAAGAATGTAATTTTCTATTTTTTTTCTCTTGGCTATTAGCATATAAATTAATATTTTGCAATTTATGCTCTGTGAATTAACGTAAATAAAATAATTAGGAGCAATCCTCAGGTTCATGAGCCAAATTATTAACAATAATGGTTTTAAACTTAAGTTTATGAGCTAGATTCTCTTCAGTTCTGTGGCTGTTCTGCCACAGTCTCTCTCATGATAAAAACCAGAACTTTGGAAGCAAACCAAGAATGCCTTATTGGGAATTTTAACATTTTTATAGACACACACACACACACTGTATTTCTTTTTTTTTTTTCTCCAGATGATCCAGTGAGCTTTAGTATTGAGAGACCCAAGCACTAGGAAGTCATGTTATCTCCAAGTAGGGCTTCTGTTGGAAACAACAGGAGAATGACAGAGAAATGTCTATGCAAAGTGCAATCTACAGAATTTTACCTCCTGGAAGTTTTGTCTCAGATTTTATAGGTTTGATTATTCTCTTTTTTTTTTTTTTTAATTGTGAAGAATGAGACATCCAAATGTACATATACATATTTCCAGAACATATAAACCTGCTGAAAATTACCTAAAGAAGGATGAGTCAGATATTGGGAAAGAGACTTCCATGAAATCACAGAAGTCGATGGTTTCAACAAAACTGGTGCTGCTGATATGGTCTGATTTAGCAAAACAGAAACAGAATATATTAGATTAGAATCAGAACCTATTAGATGAGACTACTGAGGGGAATTTTAACTGGATGTAAACATTGTATACATGTTCTCTGTTTAGTCTCAGTTTTAATCTTTCCTGTTCAACATTTATTCTTTCAGCTCTATTAATAATAACACATCTGTTTCCTAATCCATAAACATTTGAAGTGGGGCCCTTTTCAAAACTTGTATTCTGCTTTTTGTTTAAGTGGTAGGGTGTTCCCAATTCCTAAATTTAATGGATCAAATGTAAATCAGTTATGAATAGGCTAGAGTAGATTCTATCAAAGCAAAGTATTTTGGATATATTTTTCCCTACGGCCCTGAAGACCACACACCAATTTTTATCACTATAAATCTGAACATTAAAAGAACTTCAATAATATTCTAGAAAATATTGTTTTCTCTTCCAACAATTCTATTCCAATTGCTGTTTAAAGTACCATCTGCCTTACTAAATGTCAAACTGTTTGTTTGGGTTTTTTTAACCCTGTTAGCATTGCTAAGTCAAAACCAATTCCCTGGAATACTGAGCTGGATTACATTCCTTTTCCTCTAGCATCAGAAGTACTGTATGCAAACTGATCACCATGCCAGATTTTGTCCTTAATTACACCTGTGAATCTTCAACATGTTAAGCTGACAGAAGAATTTGGCCGGAATATTTTGATTGTAACTTGAAGTAAATATACAAGGATGAAAATAAGGAAGTTAAAAAGGAAAGGGGAGATCAAAACCTAGAATGAGTTTACAGAAGAACTTGGGATAGTGCCAGAATGGAGAACTATTCCATCAATTATCTTCTAAAAGTTGATAGGTTCATTTCTACTGGTTCCAAAGATGTATTTAGTATGAGTCATCTAACTCTTGCCTTAAGCAGGACTAGTTTCATGATTGAATCATTATTCATTCAAGAATTTTTGCCTGACCTGCACAAAAATTGAATTTTGAATTGGGTTAGTCTAATCAGCAAAGTTAAGCATACGCATATCAAGTATGGGTATCTGCCAGGATTTATTTTCTTTTTTATTTTTTTACCACAATAAAAAAGAAATGGGGAAACAATTCAAACTGCCTCTTCACACAGCTAAGATATAATTCATTATCAAATGCTAAGTGGAAAAGGATTACTATAAACAATATTTCAAAAACTGAGAATCAGTCTTGGAAAAACTTTTTGCAAGTGAGTTTAGTGACTTAAGACTATGTAATTACTGACAAGTGTTAACAGCTTACCATAAGTCACAAAGGGTCATGGCTGAAAAATGCCCAGCCAGGAGGAATTATAACAACATTGCATTCCCTTATTATCACAGCTTATATTATTGAGGAAAAAGCAGTCATTTTGAACTTAATTCTTTTATAGAATATTCATTTATCGATGCTGAATTACAAGGACCACAGGCATAAAATATGAAATAATGACTATTTGTTCCCAATGTATTTGGATGACAAGCATTCTTTAACAGTTTATGCATAATAGGTTTTCTGATTGGATTTGACTTTATAGTAAAATGTTATTTGAAACTTTGTTTTTCTTGCAAAGATGAGAGTTTCTTTCAGAGGTGGGAATTACTGTTTTGTTTTTCCACTCATTAATATTTGTTTTTGAAAATTAGGAGAAAAAGAATCAACTTCCTTCTGTCATCAGCATGTAAGAACTCAGCTAATTCTGAATTGCTCAAACAGGACACAGCAGCTCGTTCCAAGAACACCCAAATGTTGCATTAGTGGCCATAAAGATGAGGCACTTTGCATAAAAAAGGAAAGCAAAACCAACTCTCTAGGATTTGGGCATTTTGGTTGTTTTTTTCCATAATTCTATTCTTCATACTCTTGAAAATGCACACAATGCAGTGTATTAGCTACATTCTCTATGTGCTGTACTGAATTCCCTCACACTCACTGGATATTTTTAATGACTGGGGAAGTACATAGTCCTTAGTATTAAATCAAATACTTGATCCTATCCAAATCATGTTTGTTCTTTCAGATCTCAAATTTATGCAATCCCCCAAAAAATAAATAGATAAGTTACTGTTCATAGCTTCAAAGATGTTAGAGGAATTTGTCTACCTATACAAAGTCAACCTGCCCTATCAAAACATTAAAACATTTCTTTCTAGGTAACTTCAGACTTCTCTCAGTGTCAAACACCTACACTTAAAATGATTCAGTTCTTTCATGCAAGCGTGTCACTCAGCCCCAAATGCCACCATTCCTATACTCTGCTCTCAGGAATGCCAAAATCTGATTTTAGGACTGTTACTTAACTAAAATATTCTTAGATCAAGACAAGCTGTTTTAATCCTACAGTATCATTCCCAATGCAACTTACATCAAGTAAGATTCAATTTAAGTGTTTGTGGAATATCTACTTCAGACTTACAAGGGCCTTGCTTGTGTTCCCAGCTGTTATAAAATAATCAAACTTTTTATAACATTGGAGAATTAAAAAACAAGATTGACATTCCTTTATATTCAGCAGTTACTGAGGGCTATAGAATTTTTTCACTTGACACTGATGTGTAAAGTAGAAAAAACTGTGCCTCTACTGCTGCTGTCAGAAGCATATTTTTCCTGGGAAGAAGCCCAATTTCCAGAGAATTATAGAATATACTGAATTGGAAGGAACCCACAAGGATCATCAAAGATCTGCTACACTGAATGTATTTTTTTTCTATCTGGAATTTAACCTAACCACCATACTGCAATAGGAGGCACAGGCAGCTACATCAGCTGTTGTACCTGAAATGTAATGACTTGATGAATTTTTTGTGGTCTTATCACATCCTTACCTTCAGCTTGGACAGGAGGAATTCATGATCTTGAAGTAGTTTTTTAGTCTCATCTTGATTGCTGCCAATTTCTAATATATTTGGTGTTGATTCAGCTAGCTGAAGCTTCACCCATTTTCCACACTGTAATAAGCAAACAATTACAACCTTCAGAGAGCACAAGTTTTCCTTCATTTATTTACTCACACGGATTCTCAGCTCACTCATACTTTCCATGGTCATAGGAGCACAGGGACCACACACACAATGGAGTCACAGTACAAACTCCATTTGAAACAGGTAACAAAATCCCAGACTAGTGTTATCCAGGAGGTGCTCCAATATTGATTTTGTCCATGAAGAGTATTATCACAGAGAGCCAGAATTTTTCTCTGACTCATCTCTCCTTTCAGCTGAAGATGACACATAGAGTTAAGTGAATTTGGTCAGTGAGTGGGGCAGGCAGAAGTAACAAATGTATTACAGCAGATGCAAAAACCATAGCCTCAGATCTAATTTCTACCACATGGGTCCCATGTACCTCTATACTGAATATATGAACAAGACATTGCACAAGTAGCAGCAGGGACACTGAACAGCCTTTGGGACAGGGACCAAAGGATGCCCATAAGGACTGAAGGTGTGATGTTACTGGAAGCTAGCATAGAGGAAAAATAAATGACTTCACCATCAACTTGAATCTCCTTGCAATGAAATTACTCCCCCGAAACAGCAGACCATCTCACAGGAAGGGTCAAGACTGACCTCAAAAAAACTTTCCCACAACTGATGTAAGCCATCATGAATAATCACCTAAATTAGGTGACAACTCAACTCATTACCACCTTATTCTGTATTACAAACAGACTCTAATGGCTGAGGCTAGCACGTTTTCCAGGTTGCCAGGAGAATGAAAAATCAAATTGCCAATAAATTCCAGCTGGAATTAATTTCTAGCATCCAAATTTACTCCCAATGCTGAATTTTATGCCAACTGAAGCTGTGGATTCCAGCTCACAAAACAGGCCTTTCGGTGCTTATAAGCACAACTGTATGCACACAAGGGCTTACTGAGACACGTGGGACTGTGGATTCACAGCTTTCTAAAATAACTACTCATTATTAAGTTTAGACTTTTTTTTTTTTTTCCCCAGAAAATACCTCATCTGTGGAGTTTGTAGAGCCACTTATTGTGTAAAGTTATTGCTGAGTACAGGTTAAAGTAAATCAAGGAGGTTTAACTGCAATCATCATGCTTTAAATGCATTTTTACGACACTCTTCATTTAACTCCTTTTAAGCAGAGTATGAGGAATTCCTTCCAAGACCCTACATATTTTGACCAAACTATTTATCCCATTTGAAAAAAACCGCCAGCAACCCAAAAGCCACCAAGAGTAATTGTGAACAGAAACAAGTGCTAACTTCCAAGAAAAGTCTATTAGATATTGACTAATCAAACGGCCTTGCTGTATCATTTCATGCTAACTACTCATTTGCCCAGAATATTTAAAAGGAGGGTTCATCACGGAGTAGCAGAAAGGCAAGAGCAGGCATGCCAGCAGTCGCTGCCTTACCTTAAGCACAGCTATAACAATGCTGGCATCCCCAGCCTGCACAGCCACTGAGCTGACTGTTGTTGTAGAAGGCTTCTGCTCCGAGCTGGCTTCATCTGACATCGTGTTTCACTGTGGGACTGCCTACATCAAAGCAGACTTGAGTCGTTCTTTCAGGGTCCACTGCTCATTTCAGAAAGCACCAGAGTCCCTTGGATTCATTCAGTGAAACGGCTCAGCTAACACTGATTAGTCTGCCAAAAGGAAAGAACAGGAGGTTAAAAATAGACAACTCCATTGAGTTTATCATTCTTGAGAGAGGTTTGACACACCCCTAGTTTGGTAGCATTAAGCTGCCTGCTCTTTTTTGTCACCATCTGTAGTGTGAAGGGCTTCTTCCATGGACATCACCTGACATCAGTTAAGCAAACCAAAAAAGTTCTCAAATTAGAACAGCTAGAAAAAAAAATTACCATTGATTCTGTACTGACAAACCCAGTGTTATGAGGTTTCAAACATACAGCCATCAAATCTACATTTTCACATTATACCAGTAAAATACTTCCTCACTTACTAGCTACTGAATATATATGTTCAACGTGATTCTTCTGCTAAATCAAAGTCTATAAACAGGATGAGCATGTGTATAGACAGCAAATGCTAAATCAAAAGAAGGGATTTTTAACCCAAAAATACTTAAAGGTATAGTGACCATAACAATCAGAGAAGGAAACCAAGCACTTTGAATTCTTAAGGAATATTTCATTCCTAAGATTAAGATAATTTATCTGCTTTTCAATTTAATCTTAAATTGTTTCTAGAGTCTCCATTTTGTTCTAAATGAGCACAAGGAAGACCTCTCTAATAGCTGCTTAAACACTGCTTAAGTTTTTATTCAGTGTGGGGAATTATTAGATGCATTTAGATTACAATATTGGTTTGACATATTAATTTTATTGCCATTAGTCCAGAGCATGCCACAAGTAGCCCACACTGTGGGACTGCAGCTGCTGGGTTTCCTTCCACAGAACAGCTGAGAAGGTGACACTGGTGTTTAGGCTTGCAGGTCACTCTGGAAAAACAATTCCACCCAAGAAACTACATGCATAAGTCTCCCCTAAGCATCTGCTTGTTTAGTTTGTTTAAAAAAGTGTAACATTTAAATACATTTTTATATTAACTAGATTTCTAATACATACAAGAACATGCACACCTGCAATGGGACCAAGATCTGGAAGCAAATTCTAAAACAGTTTGGATTAGAAGAAACTTAAGGTAGTTACAGGGAATTTCAATTTATGTGTCAAGTAGGATTTTTCTTTTTGTTTGTTCATTTCTCCCTCCCTCCAATTATTGTCAGAATATATTCTTAATCTGAGCACCACCTTCAAACCATGATTTTCAAACAGGATATGAAGAAGCCCTTTATTGTGGTTTGTGCTGAACAAAATGAGCTTGGCAAAGCAAAATCCATCCCTTGTGCCAAAACACCACCATGAACCCTCAAGCTGCCAACCAAGGAATAAATATCACAGAGTTTTCTGAAGCTCTTTCTAACACCTGTAAGAGACCCAGGGACCCTGCCACTGAAATATTAGACAGATCTCCTTGGGACTTGTATGTATTCCTGTAATAAGTATGGCAGAACAAAAATCTGATATTTAATCCCAGCACAAAACCTGGGAGACAGAAGTCTTAAAGAAAACTTCAGAACTGAGACATAAGAGAGCCCTATTTTGGTTTGAATGGGAGATCCATTCTACAGACCTGCTAAATACTCCAGCTTTCAAAAAACCATTCCCAAAGACAAGCAACTTTGGATTTTTTTACCCTGCAGGCAAGGCTGCACTTGAAGGGACAAACAGCACTTGGCTGTTGGAAAAACTAATTAGGAGAACACAGGCAAACCTCTTTTTACTCTTACAAAAAGAGTTGCAAACCAATTTTGGTATTATGTCCTTGAGTTTTTGTTCTCTCAGAAGAGCATTCTAAGTGTATTTTTTTTATGGCACAAGTTGGGCCAATCCATCATCTCCCTGGGGTAGCCAGACATAAGAGCTGTTTTTCACTCAAGTTAAATGAGGTATCATTTTTCATAGTGCTGACAGCTGGAAATAAGGGAAAATGCCACACTCAAGAAGTTGACTATAAGCAAATTTGGTAACAACTGAGACGAGTGAATCAGAATGTCTGATAACAAATGCATGGACATTGTATTTATTCATCTTATGCTAAGCATAAAAGATTGAGACAGGGAAGCATCAGAGTAGTGGCAGAGAAAAGTTATCAAGGAATCAAAAATTATCTTAGAACAAAACCCTGGAAGAAAAAAAAAAAAAAAAAGAGGATTTTGGCATTGCACGATGAACAGTTTCAGCTGTGTCCAAGGGAGCAAAATTCAACATTCCTTTCTCTGTCTCGTTTACTTATCTGTCTGTTCCTCTGTCTGAAAAACCAAAAATCCTGGTAGCAGCCAGAAAAAGATGAGCTGTTTGTGTCAGGAGAGAGAAGTATTTTCCCTTTGCTACTGCTGTGTGAAAAGAGAGAGTAAAAATGACAAGAAGAAAGGAACATTCACCAGCTGTCCACAGGAAACAACAAAACGGAACAAAGGAAACAATCTCAGGAAAACAGAAAAAAAATCTAGTATCTCTAGTGTAAATAATGTCATGTATTATCTGAAACAACTGTAAGTAAAAAGGATTTGGGAGGTAAATATGATAAATTTCACTTCATTTTTAACATGCAGGGTGTCCAATCCACAGCTTTTTCTCATGTGTAGCAAGCAAAGTGTGGTAATCACAGTTTTGATAGTGATACATAGAAAAGGGTCTGACTTTCTTGGAGATAAGTTTCTGTCTGTTGAGAGCTTTTAAGCTGCTGGTGCAGTATGAAAATGCCTCTGAGAGAGACAAAGTTCACTCCCTGCAGCCTCAAAGACACCAGGTGCTTCACTTTGACTGGTTTGTAAATGCAGTGGGTCTCCTCTTCCTTCCTTGTCTCCCACCTGGGAAACGGAGAATGTACACAGCAAAGAAGGGGAGGAAGCATCCCTCAGACTTCTGGGCTTCATGAGGCTTGCAAAAAGGTGCTTCCAATAAACACTGCTTCCACAGCCCCACCTGAAACAGGGACAAAGACACCAGTCCTCTCCAAGACTGTGCTTGCTGCTTTTTACTGGTTCCTCTGGTCTTACCTTTTGAGCAGGGACCATTTCCAGGTATCATCAGAAATGAGGACATGAGAGCAAGCAGTCTTGCAAGTCCCCAGGCTCATAAAACAGCCATGGAGGTCACATCAAGGGTGAGCACTGAGCAAAAGGCAGGTTTTCCTCCTGGAAGAGGTTCTTTTTTGCCCTACAGTGGTTGAATAAGTTTCTAGGGTGACAAACTGGTTGAAATTCTAACCTGATATTCCTAAAACCACAAACCAAGAATGATAAAAACCATCCTGGCAACAGTCAGGGGGCAAAGGCAGGAAACAGAGGTCAGACAGTACATGGATGGCCTGTGGGAACCAGTAACTTGGAATATCATCTCTTTCTTAACACTGAGATGGAAAGAAGTTTTCTTGCAGAGAGCTGCCCTGGAGAGAAGGTTGACAGAAAACAGAAGGGAACCGTGGCCCTTGCAGGCTTTCCCCTTTTGCTGAGGGCCAGAGGGACAGGACCAACAGCAGCTGGGCACAAACCAAATTCCTGCCTCCAGAGGCAGGGCAAGGACCAGCACAAGCTACTCCACAGCCCCAGCAGGGCCCTGAGGTTGGGGAAGTCTGTCCTGCCACAGAGCCAGACAGCCAGGGGCAGTGGGCACACACACGGGCCTGGCTCCCCACAGCAGTGAGGGGGCACTGCTGCCAAGTCCTGGAGGCAGGACAGGAGCTGTGAGCAGGGCAAGAGGGAGAGAAAGGGCCAGCCAGGGTAAATGACATTAACTTCAGGTGGGGAAGAGCTGCAGCACTGGCAGAAGGCATTTCCGTCTCACTTGAGAGCTCAGGAATTTAGGAACTTTAGGTGGCTCTAAAGCAGCCCAGGACCCTGCTGGCCCCAAAAGGAGGTTGTCCTGTCCTTGCCATGGAAAGGCAAGTAAAGGGCTAGGAAACAGCTGTGAAAAAGTGTCCAGGGGGTAAAAGACAACTTTCTTCTCTCCAGCAAAAAGTTTCAAGAACCCACTATAGTCCGTGTTGTACATAGTGTTGTTTCAGTTCCAGAAACAATAGTTCCAGATTAATTTTAAACCATCAAAGTATAGTGAAGAACTATATTCTTCTATATTCTCATTCTTCCTGTGCATCACCCTAACAGAAACCTTTCTACTATTTTTCCTTCAACAACTGTCCTGAAGACACTTCATACTACACTAAGAAATCAGCATGAAAAGAAAAAGCTGCCCAAAAATCACCATCACACAAAGCAGAGAAACCGCCAAAAGAAAAGTTATCCCTGTCACACTCAACATCTCTGTGAAAGAAAATAAAGCAACACTGCTAACTGTAAAACCAGCAGTATATCAGAGATATAGAAACCAGCAAACAGCTTAACACTGCTAACTCAGTGCAATGGTAAGAGCAAAAATCATTATTTGTTTGCTTCCAAGGACAACAACATTTAAAAAACCCCATACAGTAAGCAGACATGGGAAGCAATGACAGCTGAAACATTTCAGTCCACTGGTCATCAATTTATCATGTTCTGCTCTTTCATCCTGAAGCTTTCTCTTCCCTGTATCCCTCTTTATGGATCTTAGAGGATTTCCACAAAGTATACATGCTATTTGTACCTAGAACCTGTAAATAAGAAATAGTACCTAAATCTCTATTATTTATTGAATGATGGAAAAATCCAGCAAATTTAACTAGGGTTAAATGTCACTTCAGCCTCCATTAATTTTAAGAAAGCTCATATAACCTTTAAATTTAGAACTCCAGATTCTAAGTGTTACGTAAGCAAACACCATTCTTGTTAGCATCTGTTATTTAAAAAATTGTCTTCCAGCTCTTTAACAGTCTTATATAGAAGATAAAGAGGTATGCAGCACATTGGGACTGCTTACATATTTATTCATTAGGCTTGAATTCTAGAGGAGGGTATAACTACCTTGTTTTCAGAAATACAGAAATAAATTATTATTATTAATAATAATAATGCTTGGCAATAATGCACTCATCTAATCTGCTTTCATCATATCTTGTTATCTTAGCACATTATTCAAGATGGGCAGCATAAAAAACTAAGGTGCTGGATTCTCCACTTAAGAACCCCTGCAGCAAAACAAATTTCTTGTTCTGAGAACGGATTAACACATTAGTGCTTTCAGAAAGAAGTTCATTTCCTTGTTAAAACTAACCCCATGCAAAAGAAAAAGAAAAAAAAAAAATCCTTCAGATTCTTTACCTGCAAATAACCTTGAGGTGGTTTCATACAACGATAAACGAGAGGAAGAGGATAAAAAGTACTTTGAGAAAAGGAAGAGAAGGGAACATGGGCCCCTGCAATAATTCTGAAGCCATTGACAGCTCTGGGTGATTACCAGCTGTATCTCAAAGTCAAGCTTTGAAATCTGTTAGAACAGATTTCTTCAAATTGAAAGACATTATTTACTTGCTATCACATTTTTTAGCAAGTTTAATTTGATTTTGCTGTCACAGACAATAAAAAATACAAGTTGGATTTACACCTTTCCTTAAAGTGACAGCTAGAAAAAAGATATAAGAAAGATGTGACTTGATGGCTGTTTGAGTGTAAATATAATGGCAAAATATAGACAGTGAAAATTTTAACTTTTGAAGGGAGTAAAAAAAAAATCAAACAAAACAGAAAGCAATACACTAGTGTGAATTGCAGATGTCTTATTCTCTCTCATATTCCAGGTGAAGACACCAGCATGTCTTAAGTTTACTGCAGAAATGGCAGGGAGGCTCTCCAGTTCCCACAGAATCAGCTGGAGAACAGACTTACCCCATCAGCATCCCTGGAGAAGCTCAACATTTCTGTCTCCCTGGGTGTTGTCCAAAACAAATGCTGCACAGCCTATGGAGCTCTAGCCTGGTGAATGCAAAAGTGAAGCTGTTTTAGCAGCTCACAGGTGGCAGAGACACAAGTCAGCCCAGCTGAAAGGTTGTCAGCAAAGAGGGTGGCCCAGGGTATTCAGCTCTGTCAGGAGGGTGAAGAGACATTAGAGGGTTCATTAGTCCGTTCAGGCTCCAGCAGCAGCAGCAGAAAGAGAAGAGTTCATTACACAGGATTACTATGTTCCCTTGCCCATGCATGTAAGGAAAGCCAACAGGACTTTTGTTACTGAATTCTTTGGGAGCATTTGAAATTCCTTCCTGATGTGGTGTGTTAGCACAGTGGAGTATGCACTCTGCACCAAATATAGATGTGAGACAGGCTACTCTTTCTCTCTGTAAAGAAGGAAGATTAAGATACAGATTGGTAATCTACATCGAACTCTCAGGGCAGCTACAAGCTACCACTGATAAGGTAACTTTGAGGCACTTCGGCCCCATGTCTCTGTGTTTAACTTGCATTTGCATTTCAGCTGTGTTAAAAGACTATTTCAGGTTTTTTCAATGTTTATACATAAATACAGATGTATGTACTAAACTTGTGAAGTAAAATCATCAGTTAAAAATCACACAGACTGTTCAGAGTTGAAGCAGTATAACTGGGTTCCTAGGACCATCTTTTAAAAGTGAAAACTCTGTTCAGGCCTATGAAACACAGTCAGCCAGCAGATGCAAAAAGATCAACGTGAGCCATTCAGTTAACAGGGGACTAATTAAACAGATACAATCATGCAAACCACACCAAAACAACAAAGCCATATTGTTGCTATTGTTCGGAAAAGAAGGCTAAATTTAGAACATGTACACAAATATGTTTCCCAGACACACTTCTAATAGAACATTACTTCACACCTCTGATATTTATCCAGGAAATAAATATTCAGCAGGGCAGTTGAATTTTAGGTGCTAGAGAACCATGAGGCTTTAGAATCCTTTTTAAAAAAGTCCCTTATCAATGGGGTTATAAATAGCATGCTTTATTTTGTTTTAAAAAGATAAGTCCATCCTGTATAACTACTTTAAGGTTGATACTGCTGAGGATTCCTCTGTGTCACACATTGCCCTCTTCCAGACCTCATACCTCAAACACGGATCACATACCAGGCCCTGCCTGTCCCTTTCAGGTAAGTACTGAATTGTGTCACATACTTAGGAGAGGATATCTTGGAATTCCAGCTCCACCCATCCCAGTTTATTTGCCTGGAGCTCTGGGTGCTTATCCAATGTACCAGGAGTGTGGCTACAGGGTATGAGGATACTCCCTCTGTCCTCCCAGTTTAGGTGACTCCTCACCCTGCTAACTCTAAAGGTTAGCATCTAACACTTCACAATTCAAGACCCAGGTAAATCTAGGAAGCATTGCCTGCAATTTAAAAAACAAAAGAAAACTCNCCCCCCCCCCACCACCCCCCAGCACTGTTTAAACACTGAAGAACAGTGAAGAGGGTTTTGCACATTTCAGAACCATTGTTTGCCATGCACAGCAAAAACACCATCACCAAGAGTAGGTGATTTGTTCCTTGTTCTGGGCTCTCAAACTGCTTTGGATCTGAGTGCTGCTGTCTGCAACAGCAGGTGTGTCACCCTGGGGCAACACAAAAAGGACATGGAGCAGCTCTGGTGAAAGCAAACTAAAAAACTCTTTATTAAAACATCTGACTCCATATATATATCTTTCTGAAATGGCAGTGTCATTGGAGGGTTACAGTGCCACCTCCTCAATGTCACTGGGCAACCCAACTGTCTGTCAGGTTGCTCATCCCCCATAAAGGAATGCAAAACAATAAGTTATTTACATAAAGTGTGTGAGAAAGTTTGTACAAAGAATGCAAACATCAGAAGGCTCAGTAAAACTTGAGAAAATCAGGGCGACACAGGTGGGTTCTCCTCTCCTCTTGAACTTCTCCTCACCTGCAAAAGGAGAGGTTAAAGGGAAAGAAACTCAGTACTGGGAGTTGATATAGATCAGTGTTCTTCATGCTGCTTCCATGGGACACCATGATGAGTGAGCTGCCTGCATGGTAACATGACTGACAATGGTAACATCGCTGGGGTGCTGAGCTAAAACTCTCATAATGCAATGTAGCTTCCAGACTGAGGTTTTGACTGGCAATATTGAAAATGCATGGACATTTTTACAGCAGGTGGACAGGAGAACCATGGTGTCACTGCTGTGTAGTAGGTCTTGCTCCTGTCCTCTAATCTGCAACTGACCATAACCAGCATGTTACTTTGAGACCCTGAGGTAAAAGAGGTGTATATCAAGAAAGTTTAAAATAATAACAATGCTAATGTAATTGCAAATTTCCACTGTTTCATATTTGTTTATTTTTGCACTGGTTGTTTAAAATCACGCAATAGGTTTTACAGTACTATTCAGATTTTTTTAAAAATTCTTAAGTAATCCTCTCAAGTTGCATGATGGAATATTAGACTTTTTTACAGTTATACAATTCTTGTGGGCTATTTCTGTAGCTAAATCAAGAGAAAACTTATTTTTAAACTATTTCACTACTTCCATTTTTTAACTCACAGAGCTTGAATCCAACATAAGGAAGTCCAGGAGAGAGCTGAAAGACTGAAATCCACATTTTAATGAGGAATCCCACAATTTGGCCTAAATTATCAGGCACTTTTGAGGAGTCCTCTGTCTTCCTTTCATTACACAAGTCTTTTCAGAAGCAGAGACAGATGATGTACAGTAAGTCATCCCTTGTCAGTGTAGCATGATCTGCAGTAACCAAGTTTCAGAACCTCGCTTTCAGTGTTCTGGGCATAAAAAAACCATGCAAGAGTACTTTATGGGCTGCATATATTTTCTTTTTGTCCACTTGATCTGATATTTGATAATTATCCTGTAATTAAACTCCTTTCTCTACATTAGTCTTTCTCACTCTGTGAATATTCCTTCTTTTTGAAGGATGTTTGATTAACTGACTTCAAAGGATGAGCTTGATCTTTCAAAACATTAAAGGCCACCTATTGAAACCAAAAGATTTTTATAAATTTACAGTTTACATACATATATATATATATATATTTACAATATTTATATTGTCACTGTATGTGAAACACACCATTCACCAAACAGTTTCCCCACCTTCCTTTTTTTGCTTGCTACTGCTCTTCAGGTCTCACTACTATATATAGTGAAAAAAACCCATCATCTCAGTGTTCTAAGATGAAAATTATTTCAGCTGTGCTTTTTAAATTCTCATGTGTGTGCATGATTTTCATGACTATGACATCTTGCCACTCATTAATATTGATGAGGTTTCCTTTCTAGCAGCACTGTGAAGCAGGGAATGCAGCTGCCACCCCCTCCCAACACACACTGGCAGTACCAACCATTCCATCCCAGAAGTAAACTCTTCTTTGGAAACAATGAAGAACCTCTTTAAATGTCTGTTGGATCACTTGCAAAGTCTGATGAAACTGCTGCTTTAGAAGAGAGCTTAGTGGTATCAGCATGTGGACATACCTCTGAATAAATCCAGAAGACAAAGCAATACCTAGAAAGGAGGTAACAGATAACAGTAAATACAAAATCACTCCAATAGTTTACATTTCTGCCACCTGCAGGAACAAATGCCCTGGCTTTTTCATGTGTGGCTGGTTCTGCAGAGGCAATGCACCATGAAATGATGCCTGCAAACAGCAGCTACCTAACAAATTGGCCACATGCGATGAGTGGAAATAAAATCCAACAAGGCTCATTGAACGTGTGGCTCAGTGCAGCCTTTTGAAGCCATTTCAAGCAAAGCACTAATATTAACCCTGGCTTACATGTCACAAATTACTGTGTTCCTTTGGACACATTAGTCCTGGGCAGGAGGAGAGGAGGAGGGCCACGCTCTGAGAGGCACTGATTGATATAAAGCAGACAGTGGGCATCACACTCACATCATCACCACTGATAGGTGGAGTGGCACTCGCATGTGTTGAATACATTGCACAACCCTCACCCTGCTGAGCCCAGTTTGCAGTTACGTACCCTCCAACAGAGGCACACAGAGCTGTATACAAGGGTTGAGAAAAAGAACAGGCTGCTCTTAATACCAGTTTAGAATATGGCTTGTTCCCAAGTCTCCGAAAATCAGACTCGTATCACACAATCATATTAAATATCAAGTAACCATGCTGGAAGGCTTGCCTGTGAAAATGGCTGAGACACCATGAAAGCTACTCTCTTTCCTAGCAGTCTAAAAACCTTAAGGGGAGAATGGAATATTAAAAGACACTTATCACACATAAATCCTGGCACAGTATTTGAGAGAAACGTTCTGCTGGAGCTCAACAGCCCAATGGAACTCTGCAGCCTCTTATCCTGTGAGGATATCCACAGGAATCACGAGCAATCCTGGCCTGCCTGGAAATTCAGCAATGACAGTGGGAATATGTTTTCATATTCTGCAACTCATGCTAGGAAAATGAACATGGGAAGCAGAAAATCCAAAACTGAGATGGCAACTCATTCACTGCAAACCAAGCATAGTCAACCATGCCTGAAAATTACACCTCTGAAATTAACACATTGACTGCTCCTGCCAAAATGGAGAACACTAACAAATTAAAATCAGGGGTTTGATAGGTATTTGTTTGTGCTTCATTCAGATATAGAATGTCTCAAGTTAACAGGTCTTCTCTCAGTTCCTCCAAAAGTCTGTTCTTAGAGCTAAGATAAACTTTCCTCTCTACTTTCATAATTTATAAATTGTTAGAATTAACATATGGTGTAAAGCCTAGGAAAAGGCTCAAAAATTTTTAAGACCCAACCTATAAACATTTATATCCATTCAAATGGAGCCAGCAATTCTCAGGACTTCACTGAAGTCTCAAGGCTGTTCTACCATGAGCTGTCACAGCCTTATTCCAAGCACAGTACACACATACACAGCTGCACAAGCATCTTGCTGTGTGTGTTCTAGGACCTACAGCTACCATGAAACCTTTTTCAGTATTTTCTAATCCCCATAATGTATGTTGCCTTCTGACAGTGAGAGTATTGTAGCAGAGCAGACAGCACAAGAATGGGATTTGTACCACTGGGATCCTCAGAAGAGCCAAGTGTATTTTAAGTGGACACCACGTTTTAGCAGGATGTGCAAAGGAGTCAGTCATCTGAGCCATGAACAGTCAGTGGCATGGTTTGCTATTGGAGTTTGACACAAGCTGGGGCTAAATCTGCCTTCTCAAACCCAGAGTTTTACATTCTGAGTATTAGAAAGAGGGGGTAGTTACATTAGGTCCACTCAAACATTTTAAGCACAGATGTATGATCTTAGTAAATCAATAGGATATTTTACATAGCTTGCAGCATTGTCCCTCTTTAGATACAAATCCAATGTGCATTAAGAGGTTTCCCAGCAGGAGCTTGCATCAGTGGTGTCTGATAGCAATTATCAGCTAGCTGCTGGTGGAAAAGCAAAAAAGCTTCCTAATATGTAAAAAAAATCTATTCAACACTGTAGAATTATAAATAAAAATGCATAATAATTTTAAATTAAGCTTTTAAGCACAATTACTTTGAAGCACATTTTGTCTGCTAGTTACTGCTGCACAAAAAGGTAGTTTCTCCTTGGCATTCAGTAATCGCAGCACATTTGATGATTCAATGTTGTCATTAAAGTGCCAATGAAACTGTATTCTTATTTAAAAACCTGTGGTTTATCTGCACTAAAAAGAATGTAAATTCTCTGCACAACTTTTGCTAACACAACCAATTGTTTCCACTTAACAACCTTCTTTCCATATATCACAAAATCATACCAAATAAAGTTTCCTTTGCTTTTCTTCATGCTTAAAAAGTCAGAAATGTTAGTCCTGCTCTTTGGCCTATAAACTGTAAGTACCACTAGTATCAGGAAAATTAACTGAACATTTCCTACTGAACTTAAATTAAAAATGGGGATTTTCACTTTTCTTGGTAACATTTTCCAATATATTTCCTCAGCATATACTTTAAGAAAGCATTTTTTTCACAAGAGGTACTTATCTCCTGATTCAGCCTCCTCTTGTCTCTGTGTTATATTCCCATAATTTTTGCTGTAATAGAGATCCATGTAAACTAAAGTCAACTGACAGGAAAAGAGAAGGCTGTTACATTAATTTTCCTTGCTATTTTAAGCTCAACTATTTCATTGGTGCTTTAAATATACTAAAAGCTTTTTAATATATCCTGTTTCTATTCATTCTTGTATCAACATAACTAAAATTTTACAGTCACACAAGCATCTATTTCGATGAGTATATTTGATACATGATAGTTTTCTTCCAATTTCAACAGAATCAGATATATTCTCACAAGTTCCTTCAGTGATTCCCGTTCATGTTCCAAATTAATCTTGGAATCACAGAAAAATGGTCCTAAAATACCATGTGTTTGGGAAATATATATAAAGAGATTCACTATAAGTGTGAAATCAATCTCCTTTTTCTGTGGTTATTTAGTCTTACCTGTATTTTCACTCAGTAAACCTAGATGAAAAATATCTTGACATACTCGACTCCATAGCATTGCAGAAGGTGTGCAATTAGATTTTTAATAGAATTTTCAATGAAGATGCAGTCTTGACAGGCATCAGTCACTATTTAACTGAAGGAGACAAAAGTGGGATGACTGTGGAAATCAATAATTTTAAAATAATATCCCATAATATTTTCCTAACATCTGATTTCAATTCTGCAGAAGGAACCCTGCAATTGCCTGCATTGTTACACATGAGTGTAACACAAATAGTGTTACCACAAATAATGTAACTGCTTGACTATTTGCCTTTTTATTTCAGAGTGTATCAGTTCTCCACAAACCTGGAAAAGATGATACCTCTCCAAAGAGATCGTGAATTAATTAATTACTTGGAACAATGTTATGCAAATTCCAGATACTCAAACAGTTTGTGGCTTTGCAGCTCACATTCAGATACTTTTGCAGTTATTACGTATGTATGGATTGTTATTCTATATGTTTCAATCCATTATTTTTTTAAACAATATATTTTTTGAAACTAGAACAGAAACCTAACAGCCTAGCATTTTTACAGTCCTAACTCCCTTTTTACCTATACAACAACCTGTAGAGATACTAAGTCAATCCTTCAGAAGTTAGGAATCACCAAATCTTTGCTTTCATTCATTTTTCAGCATTTTAGCTTCAGAGCTATTAGAGAATTTCATCTATAGCTCCAAAAGCTTTCCTTCTTCCTCCTTCTTAATAATCTCCTAAAACAGATTAAAATTATCCTGTAGAAAAAATTCAGGAAACTAGAGGCTATTATAACACCACTAAATGTCATTACTGTTGCAGAAAGCCCATGACAACCTCGCTTTGTGATCGTGACCTACTGACACTTTTATTTTTTTACTGTGATGGAAAAAAAAATGTTCCCCTCATCTTTTTGTCAGCTGGCACTGATATCCTTGGCTAGCATGATGGAATATGAAGTGCTATATGATCCTGCTCTGCACACAGCCCTTCTCCACCCACTGCTGCACCTCCAGAGTGGCTTTATTTGAACGCTAAATCAGTCACTCCCACAAAGCTATAGAAGTCCATGGTCCAGATCTGTTTTTTTCTAAGAAAAATGTAACCCCACTAATCCTACTAAACACAATATAAAGTTAAGCGGTGAACAGCACCAAACGTTTTTATGGATACTAATAAAAGAGTACACACACATTTTGGAATAAAAGAGCTTGCAGCATTTTCTATGGCTGTCAGTGTAACTGATACCCTAACAAAAAGGGATGGCACTTAGTGAGTTGATCACCTTTCCTTTTCACTGTCACAAAAAGCACACTCAGGATTACATTACCAGCAAGAGTAACAAATAGTCATCATATTTTGAAATATTTCAAATACACCCAAATTTGGCTTAGAGGAAAATCTCAGTGCTCATTTCATTACCATGAACAGGATTGACTATCACTTCCAAGTCATTAGTTGTAATGTACCAAGGGGCGTAAGAATTGCAATCTTTACAATCAATCCTTCCCTTTCTGTGGGTATCTCCCTATCTCACACCTAGCAGCACTGTACCCTTCACCGCACGTGATCTCTGTTTAGAAAATCTGAAACGTATTTCCATCTTTTGGAACTCCATTGTTTGAATTATTTTTGCAACCAAAAAAATGCAGAGCAAGAGCTACAAGTAGAGCCACCATTTCTGTTCACAGTAGTAAATGCAGACAAGTAACAATGGATTACTTGAGCGGAGGGTTTTTTGCTTTTTAGTAAGTCTATATCTCATTTTATATCTCTGATTTTGTGGGCTATTAAAGGTTGTTTAGTTCTAAAGGTTCAGTACCAAGTACAATCACAGATGATGGAGTAAGAGTAAAGACCAGTACAAAAATCCCTCTCAATCAGTCACATTCAGTAGCATTTTCCATTGTTGCTTCAGTAAGCTAGGAAGTCTCATAGTTCATAGGATTTGAAATATCTGGCAGACTTTTGTGCAACGCAACTTAGAAAACTACCTGCCCTCATTCCTGATACATAGGAAATGGGCAAATGGCAAAGTGCTGGTAAAGAGCTCTTTGCAAGACACTTGATTTGCCTAAAGGCAAGGAATTCCAGAGGAAGAGAGCAGAAAGGCAGAGCAAAAGCTGGCACAGCCCAAGATGCTGTATTAGAGACTCAATTAGAGTCAACGGGGTGAAAGTCAGGATCCACTGGCCCCTAGGAATGTCAAAGGACAGATAAGAGCAGCGTCAAGATTGGACTACACACACTGAGCCAAAATTAACATCAGGGTTACTGGGGTGAGCAGTCATCAGTTCCAAGTTGTGCATGCAGCTGTCACAGGAATGAGTGAAGAGCTTCTGATACTGCCCTGGGTTTGCATATAGTATTGAGCCCTTAAACATAGTAAAAAAAATAAAACTAAATTAAAAAAAAACCCCAAAATAAAATAAAAACCTGAAAATAATTTAAAGTGTTTGTGATACTTGTTTACTCCATTTTAATGAGATTTATACTGCAGACCATTATTTACCGTAAGCAGATTCAATTTACAAATGCTGCAGAACTGGAGACACAGTGTTTATTAATGACTACATTAATTTACTTATGGGTTTGTACTTTATATTAAATATATGCATACTTTTCATGTTTGGGTTCTTTCTAAATGAATTTATATCCTTGAAATATTAGCTGCAATAACATCAGCTTTTTCTGCAATTAAACAACTAAATTAAATTTGAAAAGATTATATCAAAAAAGTCTCTTTATAAATAAGGTCTGTAAAACTTCAGTTAGTTTTAAACTAATATTAACGTTTTAACATTGCATTAAGTGCATTAAAAAAATTATAATTCCTCTGCCAAAACACCCTGAGGAAAAATACCTTTATCACTGAATTTACAGGAAAGCTGTATTTTGGGAATTACTGTTTTTTAATAAATGGCTGGATTTGAAACATCACTTTCCTCTGGAGAAAATACGTAAAACTAAGAAAAATAAGTAAATATAGTATTTGAAGACAGATCCATCAGGAAAATCTGCAGAGTAATAGCAATGCCTTTAGGGAGAGAGCATTATCTCTACTGTAAGCAAAGTATAGTGAGATAAGAGTTCTCAGACTTACAGTTGTTTGTTCCACACACAGTACTCTGAAACGGTCAGATCCCACACCATCTTCCAAAAATACAATAGTTGATGTATCCAGATTGCATCCTGAAGATTAAGAAGTTAACCAAGCCATGCACAGAGCTCATTTGGTTTCAATACAATTCCCATCTCTGAATAAATTTCATTTTATTACTAATCTCATGGTTTTAAGTTATGAACCTCATGTTAATTTCTCTTTCATTACAAGAAAACCTTTAACCGCAAAGGTACCAACAGGGATATTCACATTATTCAGGATTCTCCATTCAAGGGGAAACAAAGGCCTTAGAAATAAAGCACAGGAGACATGTGCCAGTCTTACAAGGGAACAAAACTACGACTAATACAACAATGACTTATGCAAATACCATCTTACTTTTGTGCAAGTACTGCTACCAGGAAGAAAGAAAAAATAACCAGGATTTTCACATCCATCAATAATACTCAAGAGCAGTTCCCTTATAGCTACAATGTATTTCATAAGAAATATTATACAAACTTTCTAAACATATTGGGGGAGTAATTATTTTCACTACCATTTATCATAAAAATGTAACATAAATAATATTTGGAAATACAGACCAGAACAAATTTATCTTAGATTTTAAAAAGATGATTTTTATTAAGCACAAACAGCTTTTAATACATTATCAATACAAATAGGAAAACATCTGTTTAATGAATTTGATATATCAAAGATCTGATGGGCAGGTTGCATACTGGCACAATAAAAATGATTTTTTTTTTTTTAAGTATTTCAAATTAAAATTACAGGGTTACCACAGTCTACACTGCAGGTACTTTCCTTACAGTCTAAAATTACTACATCACCTGGGCATGGGGAAGCAAAGAACTAGAGTTTCATAATATGGAACTTCTAACACTTTAATTAGCACCACTCAAAGCTTGCATCAGCTGTCTAACTAAGAAGCAGCTGACAGGTCAGGTAAAGCTTTATAGCAAATTTCAGTGCAAAGTTTACAGTTCCTTTTCATAAGATACTTGGAGTCTATGGTTTCATAGCATGTTAAATAATTATGGCTTGATAGATGTACAGTATTAAGACGCTGAGAACATTTACTTTGAAAAAAGATGAGACTCATAACAGCTGTGAAATGCATTTTAATATATTATACCAAATTCTGTAATATGCAAACAACATGCTGGATTACAAACTGAAGTCCTGTTATGAATTCATAGACAAGGTCAGTATTAGCTCTCTGGGGTAGTGGCTTCTGGTTGTCTCAGCTGCTGCTTTTTCAGGCTAACTAACTTCATCTTCTCCCTGATGTGTTCTGCTGCAGAAGCCATATCACTTGGGCTCCCAAAGTACTGCTCAGACCTAGAAAAAAACCCAAATGACATTAAATTAGCAGTAGTAAGTCAGTACATGAATACAACTGTTAATTGCAGTAGAAAACACAAAGCAGATAAGAAAAATAGCCACTTTTTCCTCTTGTCATTTAAAAGCCGCCTTAAAAAAAGCTTTGGAGACTTAGTGACAAAGACTCAACAGCAAATTTTTATGAAATTGTTACAAATACTGAAAGAGCCTTTCATATCCAGAAGATACTCTTAACAGAAATTTGAGGGTGGTGAGACACTGGCACAGGTTGCCCAGAGAAGCTGTGGCTGCCCCCTCCCTGGAGGTGTTTAAGGCCAGTTTGGATGGGGCTTTGAGCAACCTGGTCTAGTGAAAGGCAGGGGGATTGGAACTGGATGATTTTTAATGTGCCTTCTAAACCATTCTGTGATTTGAACAGCAAGGCACTATTCTAGAAGCACAACTGGATACTTCCCAACTCTCTTTCTTCCCTTCTCTGGCTCTCCCCCAAGTTCATCTGACAATTTTGCATACTGTGACAATCTACAATATCTGTCTATACATAGATTCTGAGCCTATAAAATTGCTGCATTTTATAAAAGGACTCTTCAGATGTTAAGTCATGCTGTCAAATTATGCCATCTACCTCTCAAACTGAAAGGAACACATGGCTGTGTAGTTCAAATACAAAAAAGAACAGCTGAAATGTTAGGGAAACCACTATCCAAGCTGTCAGCAAAGGGAAGGTTTGAACAGAATATGTGTTTCAGATGAACAGGTATTAAATCCAGCTACAAAGCAGAGAAGTTGCACACTCTGGAAATGGCAGTAGGACAAAGGACTTTCAGAGAGGCAAAAGTGGACAGAAAAGTTATTCTGTGCAGGAACAGACTCATTTGAGGAGGTAACTGGTCAGACTGTATAACTGCACATGGATCACAGAATTTCCTCATACAGAGCAGAAGCCACGAGCAGGACAGGGAACAGTGACCAGAGCTTCCAAAAAGATACTGGCAAAAGTCTGAAAAAGTGAACAGGCTGAAGAAAATGCCCCCAAGCACTTATAACATTTTGCATGTTCTTAAATCTCTAATTATTTCTAATAACAAGCAAACCCTTTGCAAACTATTTGCTAAACACTTCAAAACCAGAATGCCAGGATGATGAGCAGGGGGTCCTGACATACAGGACAATTACCATACCATTTTTGTGAAGGGGGATACGCAAAACTCTACTGAAATGCCAGAGGGGTCAAAAATAATGTTCAGGATTGAACAGTTGCTACTTTTACCAGGTCACTACAATCTGCTATACAGAAGTTACACAAAAATACTTTAACAAACAGTTCTTGATCTGGTTTTGGGTCAGTTTTTTGTTTGTTTTGTTTTGGGTTTTTTTCCACAGCTATAAAATCCTCCACTATTTTCAAACACACTATTGAAAGAACAGTGAAAATCACTACTAATTTAGGCCTGGGCCAATCTTCATGACTAGCACTCTGAATTGAAGGGTCTGCACTGCAGAAGGCATATGACATTTTGAAAATACAATGACAATAAATTTTCACAACCAGCTTCCTGCAACCATGTTTTTCAGGTAGACTTCAGGTAACCCTTAATGCGGTTGCCTGATGTTATCTCATAAGGTTTCAGTCTCTAATTCAATGTACTTTTTCACACCTTTTTTATTATGGTGTGGCATCCTACACACCAGAGACTCGGCTCCATAGCTTGGCTGCAGAAATTAACTACAAGCTCAGCATAACAATAGACATCATTAAACACAGAAAACTGAGCTTTATCATGGCTGAGATTCCAAATTCATTTTGTTTTTGTAGTTCAAGAGAACTACGAATTAAAGTTAATATGAATAATTCTTCAGGGAAGTACTGTTTTGTTTACCGAATAAATAAAATATAAATTTATCTTCAATATACTGGCTTAGATAGATAGAATTGCAAATAAAGAAATAGAAATCCTGTAATTTTCATCTGGTATCTTTTTTCAGGGAGAAGAGACTGGGACTGGTCATTCTTCTGTTACTTCTGCATACTGTGCTGGTGCAAAGACTGCATAAATCTAATAATCATTCAGTGTGAAAAAGTCACTACTTTAAAAAGGTAGTGCATTAATACTCATTAAAAATTCTTTCCCATCTTTTCACAGAAAGCAGGCAGATCCTATTTCATATTTTACAAAAACAACATGCTCACTTTTCTATTTCAGCAATAAGCCTTCAGGATTCTTCTGCATATGAGACTATTATAAAACTTCACCAAAAGCATTATTCCAAAGGCATTAGAAACCCTTCTACATACCCATCGGGATAAACTACAGGCACTGTTAGTCTGTCCAACAGTGATTTCCCAACTGCTTCAATTTCATCAAATTGATCCATTTCATTAAAAGCTTCCGGCTGCTCTGGACATTCCTGCAAAATCTGTTTAATAAAAGTAAGAAAATACAGAATAAAGTACACAAGGGATAGCATGTAGTTTTTTAAGTGCCATTAACTGGAAGAGTGAATGTTCTTTTGGCATTTCCACTCCCACATTTACATGAGATCAACTGACATATATAATTCAAGAAAAGAAAATACTGATTAAGGTCCATTAAGAAGACAGTTCAGGGCTACCAGTGTTTTGTATTAGAATGTTTTACATTACTTCTGAGAGGGAATAAAAAGTAGTCTTCTTAGATAATATTCCTGCAAAAATGTGAACTGCATAAACATAAAAGACAGTAATGTAAAGTGGAAACACCACGGTTAATGACGACTCCTTACAACAGGTTTCAAAACTAAAAATCACATCTGGCACAAAACAGGTAGGACTAAAGAAATCTGAACCCAAGTCTTTCCAGATGGGATTGTAACCCAATACTAGTACTCAGTACTCTATTTTCTTCCACTTCTCACTCTGCCACTTCTCACTTTTTTCCAAAGCAGTATGGATATTAACAGTCTATTTTCCACACAGATTCATTAATATATGTCCAATAGTGAAAGGAGAATTAGGTTTTTGAACAAGAGCACTGTTTTTTCAGCCATTAATTTACTTTTCTTTAAAGTTAAGATTGCCTAAACCCAGCAATTGACTACTGCAATAATGAAAGAATGCTCATAATATGGATTGAGACTCCACTCTTCTAGGAGT
This sequence comes from Peucedramus taeniatus, assembly GCA_013400575.1. NCBI lineage: Eukaryota > Metazoa > Chordata > Aves > Passeriformes > Fringillidae > Peucedramus > Peucedramus taeniatus. The sequence continues at coordinate 32,587 of WBNO01012474.1, read as the reverse complement.
TTATGAACCACCGAACTTCAATTTGGTATCAGGTAAATCTCTGGAAGCATAGATGATATATTTCTGTTTTTGTGAACCTCTATCAACTCCCAATGCCTGCAAATTTGAAGTATCTTCCACTAATACAAATAAGAAACTAATAAAACCAAGGAGCAGATAATCAACTCTGAATTCATGCTCTCATTCAATGACAGAATGAATTTATTTTACCATGTGCAAGATCTGGGTGTTTTTCCAGTTACATGCAATTTTATTATCAATATTTGAGATACATAATCGAAACTGTTTTTTTTAAAACACACCACTTCACAAAAAAAAAAAAAGCAGCTGTGGACAAAAAGGCCCTACCCTTCATGACCTACATTAAAGGACACTGTCCCAAATTTAAGCATTTGAAAGCTCTCGACATTTTTCTCCCTTCAGCAAGCTATTATTGAGAGCAACTAATCCTCATCACATTGCTGGTTGACTACTCATACTCCACTGTGCTTGTTGCATCACTTGACTGGGTGCAGCAGTGAGTATATGGTTATGGGAGTCTGAAAACCATACCAAGGTAGAGGTGTGTTCAGGAAGAAAGCACACTCAAAACCCACCAGGTACAAAATACAAGGTGGAACAAGACAGCATGTGTGGAAACTAAAGTGGCAAGAGCTGCCCTCATTTACAGTTTGTAATAAGGCTATCCCATCCAAAATCCATGCAGCTTTAAGGGCAATACACCTTTAACTCTTTAAAGAACTTAAATGACCTGACAGCTTTGTATCATACCTTGCACAAAGAAGTGTTCCTGGCTTTTAAGAATTACAGTCTAAAAGACACAAAGAAATGCTTTATCATCAATCAGAGTTCCCATCGGAAGAGTGCTGTTCTCCTTTTTGTTAAGCAGGCCCTATACCAATACAGGTATATGAAAAATTATTACATTAAGCCCTGAAGTTAATGGTTGAAAAAATATACTTAAATTCTTCTGCCTTTTTCTTTTTTTTTTTTTTTAATATTTAGAAAGGGTAAATGTACACACTGGCAACTTCATACTTCTTACATTTTGTTTGCCTGAATTCAGGTAAGAAATTTTTCTTAATAAAACACAACACTCACCTTTTCAGCAGTTGAATGAAATGCAACAGCTGTTTCCAAGCGGTGTACTCTTTCTTCAGAAGTCACTGTAAACTGTTTCCACACTCTGTTCAGTCTGGGAAGTGTGTCCCCTGAGGACCTTGAAGTGCATCGCAAGGACTGGCACAGGACCACTGTTGCCTGCAGTAACTGTCTCCCATAATCATAAGTACTCTAAAAATTGGAGGGGATGGGAGAGTGAGTGTATGTAAAAACTCTACAGTTTACCTGCCAATGAAATAGCATCTTCAAGCAACAACAGCAGGCAAGTTTATGGAACCTCTACAATTTAGGTTCACTAAGTACACTGAACTAATCTGGTCTACCAGAAAATGCTGATAAAGTAAGAATAAAATTGTAATGACCAAACAGTGCTTTCATGCTTTAAAAAAAGCCAATATCTGCTGCTGCCTAACGTTCACACTGGCAAAAGAAGAGAGCTTCCCAAGAATGCTGAATAGCTGTTTGGATCTTCCAAGGGTTACTTGATATGCACTGCTGAGAGGACTGTCTCCCTGACTCCACCGGCACCATGTCTATGGTCAGCCAGCATCCAGGTGCCCTGAGGCACATCACCATAACAGCAAATGACCCTCCTGCCATCATCAACTCCTGTTCATCAAAAGAGGAAATTCCAGTGCAACAGGTGGAATTAGAAAGCATCCCATCTGTTAATTAACAAGTCCAAATTACACACTCCTAAAAGCAGACTGACAAAACATCTGATGAGGTGCTTTGGCCCAGCTTGTCAGAAGTAATTTTAAAGACTGATCAAGATATGTCTTTCACTAAAGCCAATGAACTTTGTTTGGCTGTTTGCATTGCCTATGTGAAGGTTAACTAAGGTAGTGACCTGCAGCACTGCTGCTCTTGATGGAACTGCAACATCTCATTAGCCCTATCACCAACTGCAGCAATCAATTTCTTCACTCAGGCATTGAGGCAAACCAGTAAGACCAGTGACAGCTGTTCAATGACTGTCCATACAGATATTGATTCTGTTTAGGAGAGTATGTGAAACTCCACAAACCCCATATTGCTAAAAAAATAAATAACACGTTTCACCTGTGCAACATCAACAAATTTTCGATGTTTTTCCAGTAAAACTTTTGTTTCTTGAGCATCATCTCCCAGTCGGATGTGTGTCTTCAGCAGAGCGTCCAACAGTTCACTTAACCATTCTACTGCCTTAAAAACAAGCCAAAAGAATAAAAACTGATACATTAAAAAGAAATTAAACCAGAAGGGTGATGTTACTTCGGTACTAGCATAGATTATTGATACAGCAAAAAAGTTAAATGAGCTGTCACAAGCTGGTAGCTTATGCATGCAATCCCCAAATATACTATTTGCAGACATTGCTATATCCTTTATTTTCATTGTACATATTCCCTAAATAAAACTACATTTGAAAGTTGCAAAAAAGTACTGTACAACTACCAGCCCCCATAAATCAACCCAGTGGACTACAAAGATCAGAATGATGAAATTCTAGAGGTATTTCCATACCTGAGCAGCATCCTCTTCACATTTAAATAACTGCACCATCTGAAGCATCTTCAGTCGCCGCACATCCACCATATCCTCACACCTTAAACAGCAGCACAGAAAGATTCATCAACACATGTACAGCAGACACAAGACACTCTGACATTGAAAACAGTGTTTTCAAGTGAGAAACATTAAGATACAAGCATTCATGAAAAGGTGATCAAAGATGCTTAGCTTGGCCAAAATACCTCATGCTGCAGACAACAATAAGAAACTTGCAATTAACAGAACTGAGAATTCCAAGTCTCCAAAATCATGATCCTCAAGATTCCTGATAAGGCTAAGCTGGAGGCAGTAACACCAGAGACAACTAAAAGGCCTTGCAGCAGATCCCAGGTTCCTTACCTTGCTGCACAGGTAAGCTCTGCAAAAACAGAGGCTTATGTGGCTAAGACAGACTTTATCCTACTAAAATTCAGATGAAAGTTGGCTTCAACCTGGCATAATTCTGAACTGTACTGTTTGCTGGGGGCAATGTTTTCTTGATGAATACGATGAGGCTGTTTAAAAGATAATACATTTTTCCATTTTTCTTTTTAGCTGACTACAGATGTTAATAGCTGAACCCTTATATGATGATGTCCTTTGCTTTACTTGTCAGGAAGCATTTCAAAATCTAATTGATAAAAAAAACTGATCCTAATTATCTTGTTCTGAATTGAGCACAGTTTGCAGTTCTTTCTCCAGAATTCCAATAAAAGTGTTGAAAGTCCTTCTCTTTCCAAAATGAGACCTAAGCTAATACATCTAGCAGAATGCTTTCCACTTCAATTTCAGAGCCTACTAAGTAGACAGCAAGACTCACACTCCTGTTCACTGCAAATGGAATTACTAATGTCAACAACAGTTGGCTTTATAAGCAAATGCAAAAGACTGTGTGCATGATCTTTTCCAAACTGGTTACAAACATAAGCTCTTCCAAAGAACAGTTTGTTAGCATGCTGCGCTTTGTTACATGTCCTGCAATGCTTACATAAAGGACATCAGCTGCTCTAATAATGCAGGAAAACAGTTAATGGGTTCCAAAATCATAAATAAAGCGGCAAAATGCCCCTACAAATAAACATTACAACACATGTGTATGTAAATAACAAGAAACATTCAAGAGAACCTGGAAAAAATTAAATTAAATGTTGTAAAAGATACTATTACATGCTACTGAGAGATACTTAGTCCTTTTACTTTTTTGTCTTTCATCCAGGCTAAAAAACCTTGTTTAATCATTCACAATCTGAAAGCTGCTTCATACCTCTGTCTGGAAATATTATTGATGTTTTAGTCCTCTAAATGACTTCCCACAATTCTATAAGCCTTCTGAGAATAGGGACTAGAATTGTGTAACACAAACAGAAATGGACTACCAATCTATACTGTGACACAATGACATTCTTCTTTCAGTTTTCTATTCCTTTCCTAGTAATTCTTAGCATTTTACTTGCTTTTCCCTGTGTGTTTGAACACTAAAGCAATTTATGCAAGTTTTCCAATGTTTATCTTGGAGTTCACAGCTGATTTAGAGTCCATTACTGTGTATACAAAGTCTTTCCTTCTCCCATGCACATCTCTTTTCTCAGTATGGAATTGCAACAGCCATTTTATTGCACAGTGACACATCCTCTGTAGCTTCTTGCAGCTGGCCCTCTAAACACAAGTATTGTTTAAATTAATAGGATTCAAAGGGCAGACTTAAACCAGTATTTTCTCTAACCACTACCAAAACACATAGTTCCTTACACTAGGCTCCCTAAGAAAACAATTTATGAATAGTGGAATTAATTTGTAAAATGGGCAATTTGATGCTCATTAGACCTTGTTGTTGCCTAGAGGCACCTTTTTGCTCAGCCAATGCCCTTGAATGTCAGGCCCTTTCTATGGACAGTACTACATTGTCTCAGGGCTTCCAGCAGTAATACTGGCAATAGCATCTAATTCTTTCACACTGTTGAGTAGAAAAAAAAGGCAGTACAACAGAAAATCCAGTACTACTACATCTTTAATTATAAATATTCAAATTTTGGATGAAAAAGATGATGGCAAAATCCATCCTTCTTATAAATTCAACTCTCTACAACATTTTTCCCAACTTCATCCCCCACTCTGTATAATTTTCCAAAACTCACAAATCCCATGTCCTGGAGTGACTGTATGGTCTTCTTTTGAAAACTGAAATCTGTGCCTCCATTTTGCACCCCATCCCCTCCAACACCATCTCATTTGTCTATCTTCAGGAATGAAAACACCCTACTCAAAGGACAGAGCTTGTGATAAAGAGGATAAACAAGGCTATTTAATAAATAATTTTATACCCATCATCACTACTATAATTATGTTGTACTCCCATCTCAAACTGCTAATATATAAAAGACACCCCTTGCATATTTTCATAACTCCATATAAAAGGAATGTATAATTTCTGAGCATTTACAAGCACAGGAAAGCATCCAAGTACTCCATCTAGTACCAAAATATAAGAGGTGGTTGTTTCTCGGAATACACTACAACAGATTAGTCAGGGAAGTTTGTCCCATTCAAATACACTACAAATATAAATTAGAGTTGTAATACATCCCTTAACTGAACATAAAACAAAATGGGCTCTTTACACAAACTAAATTGTATAAAAAGTGACTTGTTAACACACAAAAATCTTAATGACTTGAATTGTTGTTCTTACCTTTGTTTTCTTAGCTGCATATCTTCCATCACTCCCTGGATATGGTCCACATTTTCTTTGTTTTCGATGGTCACATCTTTCCCATAGGCCCATGATGCCTGGTTAGATATCTGATCAAGAAGACTTTGACCTTTCTCACGCAAGCCTTGCAAGCCTAAGTCTAATAAAAGAAAGGAAAAAAAAGGTCAGTGATCACTCAATTTCAGAGGGTTTTTTCCTCAATGGAGAGAGAAAATGTAACAGAATCATACATGGATGAGGACTGGAACCTGCAAAATGAAAAGGACATTACTATGTCCTTCACTGCCTTTTCCAACTCATGTTTGAGTGAGCATTTGTCTATATTAACAAAGAACTAAGTCTTTGCTATTTTATGATCTAGCAGATAACAAGAAAAGGAATAGAAGTTGACAGCTTGTCAGCTTTTTCAGCATATACATAGCTAATTAATGTCTTTCATCCACACAGTTACATAATTCCTAAAATATTTATCACTGCTAAGCAGTTGTAGTCTAAGCGTTCTTCCACTGCTAGCAGAAGTTACTACTTTATAATACACCTGATATGGCTGATACAATTTTCTACACGGAAATTTGTCAACCCTTGGGATCTCCTGTTACACCTCTTATTTGGGAGCTCTACTATCTGTTTTCCTGAAGGAATATCCCATTTATGCATCAAACTGTTATAGTTCAATCATACTTACTTCTACCATAAATTACTTTTCTTTGCAGCTCTTTCTCCCACAACTTAATGAACAAGCTGACCACTGTAGACCTTCCAACTGAAATAATTAATTCCATATGCTTGACAGTGTAACAACCTTCAATGTGCCATTTAATAACATATACATTCCAAGTTACTGCAAAACACCCAGTACAAGCATTCTAAAAGTGAGTGGATAAAACTTTAATCATCAAGGCGTCAGTTCTGGAGACAAAAAAATCATCTAAGCACTATAATCCCAAGTCACTAAAGAAGATTAATGGGGGAAAGAAGTTTGTTTACAAATGAAATGCATGATAATGGCATGTAACAAATATATATATATTAGATGTAAAACATTTAAAAGATAACAGTTCCAGATCACTTACCCAGACAAAATTACCACACAGCAGATGGCATAAGCCAGTCCAAAGTAGCTCAGTAGAACATTACATAGTGAGGAATCAGAAGTCATAAGATCTTTTCCTCCTGCTTTTTTAGTGATTTTTTAAAAAGGGATTACTCTTTCTTCCCCCTGTAACGTACTCATTAGAATGTGTGTGTCTGAAATGCAGAAATATCTTGCTTACCAACACTTTTCAACTTCTCTTCCAGTAGTTTCAATGTTTGTTGAATTGATGCTCCATCTGCTGGTGCTACATCCACACACAACATTCCTAGTAAACCATCCAATTGCTGAGACAACTAAAATGTAAGAACATAAATGCTGATATTTAAAAAGAAGCTTGAGCTTCAGGTGGTTGAATCAACATTCTTCTAAATGTTTGGAAATTTGTCATTTTCAAATTTCTCTTTGCAACTACAGGAAATGAAAGTCAAGATGAAAGACAAATGACCCATCTGCCTTGTAGAAATCCAAGAGCACACATCCATAGATGGTGGGAGAGCAGAAGCCAAGATTCTACTTATTTTTTAAGAAAAATTGATTCTACTTGTTTTTTAAAAAAAATACAGGAAAGGAACATGCCATTTTACAAAAAGAAACTATGGAAAGTACAAAAAATTCCAGTTCAATTAATGCATATGCCTCCAAATTAAAAAAAAAAAAGGGAAAAAAAGTAACTTTTCAACTATTAACCTTTTTATTTTAAATACTACTGAAATGTAAGACATATCACAAAGTACTTCCTTCCTAAAACAAGGGAGAGCCAATTTTCTCAGCATTCCAATTACAGTAAGTGATGACTTACAGGATTTTCCGAGTAACATTATATTTCCCCTCATCTCCCTGAATATTTTTCCAATGTATTCAACATTTACAATACTAAGGCACTAATTTACTGACAGTGCCTGAAAAAAAATTAAAAAGAAACACTTACATCCTGGGCAACACTGTGGAATTCAAGTGCTGCTTGTAATAGGTTCTGCCTGAATTCCAGCTGACTGGCCTGCCTGTAACACACATCACTCAGCTGTTGCTGCAATGCTTTCAATTCCACAAGGTCCTCCTCATCCCCTGCATTTAGAAGAGCTGCTATCTGCTGATTAAGCTCAACATAAACAGCAAACCACTCCTAGAAACACAAGAAGATGAAGAATTAAAAATGCCAAATACAATTTTATTTCTCTTAAACAGTGTACATCCAACTGCAGGCTAATAAATAATCAGATTGAAAAAGGAGGTTATTACAGATTGCACTATATCACAGAGAAGGAAAAAAAACCCTGATTTCAAATCAACTCTCAATAAAGTGCTTAGTAGATGTTAATACACACATTGTAGTATAAAAAATTTAGTGCAGAAAGATGGGAAGAGTTCAACGCATGGCTCCTAGTCCCAGCACAAACATCCACCAAAAGAGGAATTTTACAACAATTTTCTAGTGCTTAAATGTCTGTACTGGTCTACTGAAACAAAAGATCATTTTTGCCAAGTGATCAACTATTATAAAAAGCTGTTCACAGGACTATCCAGGTGTTACTTTCAGTGACATGATTGAAACTAGCAATAATTTCCTTAAAATACTTAGAAAAAATACTGCCATTGACAAAGTGGAAGTAATCTCTATCTTCTCAACAAAAGACAGTCCATGAACAGAAACTTCAAAATGATCCTTGTTACCACCTATTTAAGGAAAGCTTTATACTACTTAATTCAAAATGTGCAGGTTTGTTTTTCACATGGCTTGATTACTGAATACACACATAAGATTTAGTTATGTTGTCCTGTTGGTGTATTTGCAGAGGAAAATAGTTCAAATATTTAACAATTTGGTGAGATTTAAAAACAGCTTGATACATCCAGATCACATTCACATCTTGCATGACTGAGATGCCTGTAAAGCAAAATGTGTTTGCTCAACAGCTCTAATTTTGACCTTGAAGTGTCCCATGCATTTATATGGAACAGCACCATCTATTGGCCTACAATATTTGATTTAATTTGTATTCTTGTCTTGCTCCTATTGGGATGTTTCGAATTTTGTAAATTATGTCTTCAGCTTTCACATCATTTATTTACAAATCATGCAAAACGGAGTATAAATATCCATATTCTGAATTTTTTTCTTTTTTCCCAAAGCTGCCTCTACCATCTGCTCACACAAAAAAAAGAGTATGAAAAGAGCAAGGAGGGGAACAAAGAGAAAGTAATGAAAAAGTTAAATTAGCAATCAGCCAAACATTTAAGAGCAGAATAAATTTCTCATCTGTCCCAAAAGGGGCAACTATGATGACATAATGTGAAAACATCTTCCATTGTGACATGTGTACTATAGATACGTGGATTCAGCACAATCACAAAAATAACTCTTCGACACTGAACATACAAATCCAGCTAAATGTGACATATAAACTGTAATATGAGAAATGAAAAAATAATAGATTAATATGTTTAGGGATTTTGGGTTCTGGGTTTTTTTTTTCAGTTTTTATTTTTAGCATTAAAGTAAGTAAGAGTTCCAGTAATTGATTTTTATCAAGCTACCAGTAAATTTAAGACACCAGGAAACCAGGTATAAAAAGCGTGTTTTTCATCTTTTTCATGAGAGAACTAAGGCACAGTTGTATGTGACAGCTCAAACCCCTGGGGCAAAGACCTGCTCAAAAACAACAGTTCCAGTGTATTGCTCATGAATAAAACTATCAGAAAATTAACCCAACCCCTCCCCCCCTGCCAAAATCCAACCACCATCTCCCCACAAAAAAACAAACAAAAATGCACCCTATGGAAATTATTTTTATCACTTCTGAGTAAATTGAAGTAAAAAAAAAAAATCTTCAAAACAAACATTTTTGCAAGTCTCTTCAAAATACTATAGTCAACATTAAACAGAAGGTGATGAAAGAAAGCAAGCATACAAACTGTCAATTCAATTATTAGGAGAGAAAAACGGGAAAACAATGAAAGAGGAAGCGTACACTAAAAATCAAAGGAAAAGGCAAAACACATTTTTCTAGTGCTGTTGACAAAAAATGGTTTTAATCTCTGAACAAGCATCTAAATGTAAGGCAGGACAGTGGTCTTCCAATTACTTCTTTTGATATAAAATACTTTTTTTTTCTGACTGTTATTTCTGCAAACTCCTGCCAGCACCTGAGAACCAAGCTGTGTTCCATGCTGACAGTGCTTCAGCACACTGTAGGGCAGCCTGCAAACTTCAGTGGGATTTCAGTGATTTCAAAGACTGCATTTAGCCCCAGCTAAATCACAGTTCTCTGTTACAGATATCCAAGTGAAAAAAAAGTATGTTCAGTCTTGTTTTCTCTTTTCAGTTTGAAATACCAATATATTTACAATACACTGAAATTTACTTTTGTCAATGAAGTAGGTAGCCTAAGGTGTTTGTGGGTTTTTTTTCCCCTTCCAATTAGGATTTAAACTGCATGATGTTTTACACTTCAGAAGGTACTGATTTCCACAATGCTTGAAGAGCCTGAAGCAATGACAAGACAGAGGAGATGGGATTTACTTAACCTAACAAGGACACCTACACTGCTGCATCCAGCAAGGAAACCATCCTCACTGAAGGTGGAGTCAGTAGAACTAGTGTTGTCTAGGGTGCTGTGTTTCTCAGCCTAAAGGTTTGGGGTTTTTTTCCCCCCTTAAATTACATCTGAAAAACTATAACCCAGTGACTATTTTTGTTGCCATAACTGCAAACAGAACTTAAGAAAAGTGGACAGATTTCAGTGTCTACATCAAGGAAAGTCAGAAAAGATGAACAGCACTGTGAGCAAAACTCCCTTTGGGAGCACTGAATATTCATAACCTAATTATAGGTAATCATCCGATGGAAAGACAAAATTCTACTGAAGCTTAGGAAGTATTCAAAATTAGAAGCAAAGACATCAAGTTAGTGTAGTTACAAAATAGCATCCTCATGATTTCATTATGAACATAAAGTATATCTAAAGTCTTGATCAATGAAAGTCTTTAGCCAGTTTCAGCTACTGCTAAGTGTAGTCTAATAGAGACAAAAACATTAAGTTATTCACCTGAGAAGTGCTGGACTTGTCAGACATTTTGGCAGAGAGGAGGAAGTAAATTTATTCCTTCTACTCTACATGAAAATTTAAGAACTGCTGTGACATATTAAACCCAAGAAAAATCACAGATAGAAATCTGTGGTTTTCTACAATGGAAAAAAATAATATGCAAATCTATATAATATGGCCATATTAGTTCTATAACTGCTTGGGTAATTTCCTCTGTAACTCAGAGCATCATGCAAAACTCCTAGATACCCATAACCGAAATACATTGCTCATAACCACATGTATTTAGAACTATTTTGATGCTTGAAAAGAGTATGGGAAATCTCACACTGTGCTGACTCTCAATCTCTTCATGCTTCTGTTGCAAAGCTTGTGAAGCTCTAATGGAATCTCCTATTCCCCACTGGGTTCTTAGCTGTTCTGATCCAGGTCCTTCAAGCCAATTGACAACCTGTCAGTATGATAAAGATGATAAAAACAAAGTAGCAAATCAATTATACAAAAACTGGTATAAGCAGAAACTTGTAACACAAGCAGAAATAAAAAAAAACACATATGTTTATGAAAAAACCAGATCTTCTTCAGCTCTGTAAAAATCTTGTTGTTGAATCCATTCACATCCTTCAAAGTTTTAAGTAGAAACTACTTTTCATTTACCCTAGCCTGTCAGCTCCACGAAAACAGGCGGCAGCTAAGAAAAGATTTTTCATATAGACAATTGTCATTTCATATCTCTTGTCAATAAAAGAGCTCAAAACAGAATGATAATGGACCTCTTGTGTTCAAATCAGAATTTTTTTTTTGCCCAAGTGATTACAATGCACAGCTGTATTCAACCTCACACCTGACAGCTTTCTCCTTTTTTAGCTGAATAAACTAACACTCAAGTACAGGATACATACTTGTTTCCAAATTAAACTTACACACCAGCTTGCTCTATTCAAATAACAGAAACCTGCTACTGAGTTTTTGTGGCCACATCTCATGGAATTTGTCTTTGCAGGGTCACAGCAACACAACTTTGGACTACAGTACTGGATTTCTTTTGTTATTATTTTGAAACTTTTTTTTGATGTAAATATTACTCAAAGCAAAGCAGAATTTCTTAAATTTTGGTTTCCTTGCACAAATTTGAATTATCAGATGATCTATGGAAAAATTTCCTGATAAATTTTTAAATATCTGGGAAACAGACATAGCTGCAATGAAACCAAGTGCAGAAGTCATTTACTGCTGGAGTCCTGAAGTAAGGAAATGCAGGAATACCTCCAGATTCTGATCCTTATATAAAAAGGCATAGGAAGCCAGCTTCCTGTCTTTATTGCTAGTTTTGTTTAAACATCAATCACAAAACAGCTTCACACAGATTTTCAGGAAACATAATACAATACACAATGTAACCCCATAACCATGAAGACAAATGAAACAGGGACTAATTGGACCATTTTCCTAGTGCTGCTAGACTGCACTGCAACAGCAATCAAGAACAATCATCACAACAGAAGGCTTCTCAATTCACTCCATCTTTGAGCCATTACGTATCTGCCTTCTCGCTGCCCTCTTTTGCCCCATGCCAAAGCACTGTTTCAGAGCATATATTCATTGCTCCATTCTGAGTCTTCCTTGCTTTTATCATTTCTAGGACAAATTAAGACTACAGTTGCAGGTTATTTTTGTTTAAAGAGAAACTTCCTGTTGTGCTCAGCACCTCTGCACAGCTGTTATGGGTTAAATATGGAACTGACCTAGAAGTGAAGGGACCCAGATGTCCCCCTCTAAGGTCAGAGTGGCCTGGAAAACTTACAAATGGAAATGACAGTTCTCATGCAAGTCTAAAACAGTGGACAAGGCTACTGCTTAGCAGCTGCCCTCTCTGGTCAAGACCACCTCCCCATTACAAGTTTCCAGCAACTACTGCATTGACTGTGCAACTGCTTAGGCCAGCACACAACTGTTCTTGTGACAGATGCTTAAACTGAGGAGGGAAGAGTTACTAGGGGGCACACATAAAAATGCGATGTAATTTTCATAAAATAAACTTTGAAATCATTAATGACAAGACTACTGCAAGATGTCACATTTATTTTTGTGAATTAAAATTAGAAAAATAGTAATTAACACCTCTAAGGTGCCTAAGGAGGGACAAAGCCAGAGTTTATCCTAGCCTACAGAATTACAATAATAAGCAGCATTTAGAAAAACTGCTTATTACAAAACATCTGACAATCATTGCAGCCTTTACATTACAAAATGGAAGACAAAGGAGAGGGAAACAAAACCATGGAACAGAAGCAAAAGGGGTAGTTCAAAAGAGAGAGTAGGATACTGAAGGCATAAGGGAGAGAACTGGTTTTGAATAAGAGGGCTTTGAGATAGGAGTAAGAACTAAGCACGCCAGAGTAAGGAGAAGCAGCAAATGGTGAAATTGAAACAGGAACACAAAAGCAATTCAGAAGTGATTAGCAATATAAGATGGTACACAAATAATGAAATATGAATGTCACTGTAAAGAAAGCTAGCAGAAGATCAAAACACACGCACACAAAAAAAGAACAGCAACACAAGGGAAAAACACCCACTCTAATTAAAGTGCTGCAAGTACTTTTATATGGCAACTTCTGCTTATTTTGTCAAAATAAATTCCGTGGCACTTTGCCTCTATTGGCTTCCTTCTGTACATCATTAGCTTCATACTTTTAGCCTTTAACTCCTTCTGTTAGCCTAATTTTTTGCTGTAAACCCAAAGGAAATGAAATAATTTCCTAGATTTAGTAAGTTTTTCTCAAATATTTGTATGTCATTTAGAAAGTTTTTAAACACACTTAAAAAAAATAACTGATTCTTTTGGCAAAAGAGCAAAACACATTCTTCCTGTGTATTAAAACTCAGCTCATTTGCCAGGTAACATCTGTAGTGTACACACAGCAAACAAGTAACTATTTCTACTACAAATATTGCAAAATGAGGCTGAGTAATAGTAAACTATTCTATTTAAAGGCATTAACAATGTCAGTTTGCCAAAGTACAATGAAAATCACATCTTGTTCAACCACTAAAACTTAAACACAGGAAAAAAAGCTTCACCTGATTATACCCACAGCTGTGCTGATATGCTCTATATAGGATTATATTAATCTCTCATATATTTTTAATACTTTCAGCTGAATCTATCAACAAATATATATATGACATCTGCTTTTTAGATTTTTTTACAGTAATCGAATTACTATAGAAATTAAAATTATGTCCTTGGTAGATTTCTATTTTCAATGCTAGACATCAAAAAATTGATTAGTTTTTATTTTTACCCATATCTACAATGCTGTAAAGTGCAAGTACTCAACATTCACTCCCCTCATGCATTAGAAATGTCAATGTTGAAAGGTTAAAAGCAATCATCTATTCAATTTTCTGCATATTCAAGCTATACAGAATCTTAAAAATACACATATCTAATTTCAAGTGATAAACACAAGACAAATAAATTAATTCCATTTCCTTGATTTTCTCTACTGAGACTCTGCTGTGAAAATGTTGAAAGTGCTAATTACATGGCTGTTTCCAAAGGACCAAGCCAGTTCATCATGACCTTTAACATGCAATTGATTAGGAAGTTTATATTCATTCTTGTCAGGGTGTTCGTGAAATACAGACAGTTTAGGCACCTCAGCTTAGTTTAAGCCACCAAGCACCAGACAAATAAAGGAATAAATAATGGCTTATCTTCAGTAACAGGAACATTAAATGATGTGGGCAGGGGACGCAAAGCAAAGCTGATGCTCAGTTCAAGGTGTTCCTCTCTTTGCCAGCAGGGCAGGCATTGGGACCTCCAACAACGCAGCCGTGCACTGCCACAGTGCAAGCAAAGGGACAGCCCCAAGGCAGGAGAGCACATTTATAGCAACCTCCACATATCAGAACAGCCTGTGGAAAGTCACTGCAGCAGCCACAATGTAAAGCACTACGTGAAACCAGCACACTGACATTTGTGAAGTGACAGGAGGCATGAAGGTGTCCCCTCTGATTTTTGCAGAAATCACAGTCTGGGACTCGAGCTCAAAACTCCACCTCAGTGCATTCAAGAAGAGCTCCAAGCTTACCTGCATTACCTTCTGCTGAATCTCCTCTAGCTGTGTGCGTTTGCTTCGCTGCCTACAAACCTCCTGGTAGCGGGTGTACTGCTCTCTGAGGGAGTCCAGCAGCTTCATGACCTGCGGCTGGGCCAGCAGCTCATCGTCCATCGGAGACCAGGAGACCCCTCCGTCAGATCCATTGAACCGACGCTGCTGCAACTCGGAGAGCAACTCGTGACCTTCAGGAATACATACAATGATGTGGTTAATTCAGATTTGAAGAAAAAACCCACCAAAATTAGTAGTAAGATTGCCTGCTTTTAAACCATCAGCAGTGCATTTTTGCAGCTAATGATCTTTCATACATTGGGCACATTTAATGATACAATTTCATGCAGAGCTTTGGTCACAGTTTGTGCGGCTGGATCAGTCATAAAACAGAGGAAAAGAAATGAGGTATATTTCAGATATAGAAAAGAGATACTGTGACTAACATTCAGATTGACAATAGCATTGATTAATGTGAGGAAAATTGAAAGCACAATCCTGTCTGAAACAACTCTGAAGTATTCTGATTTACTTCAAAATGATGAGCAGCATCCAAAGTATTTCTCTCAAACAATTCATGTTCATATATTGAACGAATGCTCTGGAGGCACTAAAAATCTGACTAGATAATTTCTCTGGTGTCTTTCAGGATTTTTATAGCAAATTCAACTCTTTCATAGAGAGTGTGAAGCTGAATAATAACTATTTTTTCAGTATTCTGTTCTCACCTATCTTGCCCTTTTCTTTGTACTCTTAAGCATCATATCAGGGTACAGACTCTCTAGAGTGCAATGACTTTCATACACACAAAAACAGTATGTTTTGACAACTTAATCTTTTACTTAAAGTGTTTGAAGAATGTTATTGTTGTATTAGAGTTCTCAGTACATAAACACAACACTACAAGTAAACCCAGATCATTGATTTGTTCCTCAAAAGCTCAGTGAAACAGTTAAAATAAAAGTGTTTGGTCACTATAAAGACATAGTGTTGGAGATCATTAGTTCTTCAGGTCTTAAAATGGTAACACAACAGTTCACTAAAAGAAAAAACCTACTACTTGAGCAATAGTAATATCTCAAGGAAAATGCAGAAACAAAAGACTAAGTTCAACTGCTATTATTGAGACATTCAAAGTGCCAAGGACTTTAAAGATTGCAGCATACAACTTTAAATTACTCAGTATATATTACTATAAAATGAAAATGTCTTAAGAATTCAAATGTCTTTTGCTGTACCATAGCACAAACATCTTGGATTTCATCTTTTATAACACTCCACAGATAGGCACAGATAGCTGCAAAGCAAACACCCTTAGGCTTTTACAAGTTTGTTCTACTGGGGTCATTTTGAGATTTTACTGTATTGTTTCAGCAGCAAAGGATCACCATTTTTCCAGGTAAAACCATCTTTTCAAACTAAGTTCTTATCAAATTTTATGAAATATCCATATACATGGATTTGAATCTTGTGAAAAGAATAGTACCTGTAGTTATGGAAGACAGAAGACTTTCATCTAAACCCTCTGTTCACAGCTATCCTTAAGAGATAAGAATTTAACTGGGGAGAGTTTAATTTTGTTTTTTCTCAGCCTTTCAGTACAGTGACTCTAACAGAGAAAGGTTGCCTCTTAAAATTCCCATGACTTAGGCACAGAATATGCTGAGCTGGAAAGGAGCCATAAGGATCATCCAGTCCCATGGAAGTTATGAAGCTTCATACCACCAAAAAAAACTCATTACCAGAATTAAGATAACAGAGAATGCATATAAACTAATGGGCTAAGGAGCCATCTGCTTACAGAAAATTGAAGCGTTTTGTCCAAAGATCTTACTACTAGCAAGGACACACAATTAGGCTAAAATCTAGTGACATTGTCTACAGACACTTCATATTTTAAAAGCTTCAAAGACCAGAGTAAGAAATTAATGTTCCACATTTTAACTCAAACCAGTATTGTCCCACATCTAGATAGGCTAAATTTTTACATAGAGGGCACATATAGCCACTGTGACATGTATTATATGTGATCCACACATTAGTTTATAGGGGGCTATAAGGTAAAAATTCTGAGCACTCAGACTCTGACCACCACCTAACACTATGCATTACTTTTTACTCCACAAAGGCACTAATTAAAAAGAAATTCTAGTCCAAATCAATAGACTATTATACTTTATTGTCAATAGGAAATTCACCCTAAACCAAACATGTTAAAGAATCCCAAATCATTTAATGCTGAATGGAGAGTCCAAGAAGCAAAGTATGCTTCACTCTTCTGACAGATGATCAGCCCAGAATTAGACTGATGCAAATTGTCAGAATTGTGCAGGAAAATGCTTTCCATATTGTAACCATTTGGTGGCTACTGAGATGAATCCATTCTATACGGCAAATATATGGACATCAGCTAGAAACAAAACATTCCCAAAATTAAACAGAATAGTTATGGTAATATTGTAAAGATGTTAGTGGGATTATAAAAAAAGTATTTAAAAAGACATGTTTGGAGTTCTTCCATTTCTTAGCATCACTTTTTTTAACCCAAAGATTACAGTAGTTGATAAGCTTGTTACATTGTGAGGATGGCTAAGATAATAACTGAGCCCTCTGTGCTTCCACCTGGGGCCTAAAATGAATTATGTCACTTCACTGACCAACATCCTAATTTTTTTGACTTACTATACCTGTCTGCAATACCGTCTCAGGATCAACTGATGGAAGGAAGTTCAAATCTATTGATCTTTGAAAAATAAAAAAACAAACACATTATTAAAATTTGTATTACAGTAGCACTAAAAACTTCAGCTAAGGCTAGAACTACCTAAGGGTCTTAAAAGACTAGGTTTTTTTCTCAGTTAGTGAAGTCCTCACTTTTTCAACTAATTGAATGAAAACACAAATGGAGGTGCATGTAATCAGTTGAATGAGCATCCATCTACACACACACTCACACACATCTACACACACACTCACATACTTTGTAGTCGACATTATAAAGGTTTAGAATTTCTTAACACATTTCAAGGTATTTAAGGTGTATCATTTTTTCAGTATTTTTCTGAAATTCAAATGAAATTTTATAATCCTAAAGCACTGATTGCAAAAAGTGAATCACATACCTCTCTCTCTCTTGTTGAGTTCCTTTATCACTTCCATTGTTAATTAGAGCAAGCTCATCCAGTAAAGATGTTGATTCTTTAGTGAACTTTTCAAATACCTAAATAAGAGGAAGGTTTTAATTTAAGAAATAATTTTAGCTAGCTGTATTGAAGACATCAGTGCAAATTTATTCATTAGTTCCATTAGTATACTTCAGTCTCTATACAGGGTGATCATTTCCTAGCCTTCAGATGGCAGGGAGGAAACAACAGAAAAGTTTTGTTCATGGAATACTTAAGAGCACTAAGATTCCTTAGGGAGATAGTAAATATTACACTGAATATAATGAATATTGAAAAAAATTGAGATCTCTGCAAAACCTCTGAGATCTTAAGGACATATTTATTCTACATCTTCATTTAAGCATTTAATAATGCTAGAGAATCAAAGCATGTTACACAACTACCAGCCAGCTTACTTGGAAGGATTAAAATAATTTTGTAAAGGTTCTAGCTTCTAATGACTGTTAAAATGGACCATATTGTAATGAATAACTAAAATAAAAGCAAAATGCATTATATTACATAGAAAGATTATACAGAATAAAATATCCTCATCAGTTTCATTGAGCTCAGGGGCTTATGATCTCAGTCAAGACACTGTGTGGTGTTCAGACAATTCCTCTGTGCCTGACTTCTGAGAGTTGGTTTTGCTTTTTAACAGAACTGAGCACGACTGGGTGTCTTACATGACATGCACAGTAACTTTCAGGTATTTTTGCTGTTATTAAATTATTAATCAATAGCTTGCCAATGACATTTCCTTAACTTATCTAGGACTACATAAAATTTCAGGGGAAAGCAGGTGCAGTTGCAACACACCTGGAGATCCTTGATGGAGACACACATTTTAAGAACAGATTACACAGGAAGGGAACATGCTGTGTCAATGAAGATTAAATATTGTTTTGAAAATTCTATTTAAATAACTGAAAAGCAAGTATCAATGAAGAAAATATTAAGAGCATTCTGGAGAGCCATGCACACCAACAGCTGCTTAAAAAATTTGTGCTGATTAAATTTGTGCTGATTAATAATTAAAGTGTGTAGTTGCTCCTGGACATTTACTGCTTCTTGGTATACTGGGGAAACTGCTGACAGAGGTTTTGGCATAGGACAGCTCAAAACCACAGGAACCAAGACCTAAGAGATAACCCAGGAGGATCTGCAGACTGCAGGTATTTTCTCCTTCTTTTGGTCTTCTCCTACAGCAGCCAATTTCCCTTTATAGCAACTGTACCATAGACTCAGGCCCTTCCAGAGTTAGTGTTACTAAAAGAGCTTCATTAAGGAACTGGTTGTTCAACAAATTGATGACATTAGCTTTATCATCCCTTGAGTAAAGGCAGTGCTATTTATCACAAGACTATTAGTGTAAATTAACTGCACAACTACATATGTGACCATTTCCTACACATTTTGCAGTTCCTACACAAATAAAAAATTCAGGGCTCAAGAAGGGGACATTAAAAAGCCCCCAAAACCCAAAACACAGACAACTAACCAGCCTCTTATTCAACCAATCCATGTGATCATAGGTGAGAGTTCCTCCAAAATCTTCTGTTAGTTGGCATGGTTCTATATATCGTGTCAGCTTGTTAGCAGATACTAAAATAACCTGCAACAATAAAAGAGGTCACTTGTAGGTAATGCTCATATTTTCCTTAAGTATCTGAGAAGTGTGCCTAGAGATACTGAGCAGATTTTACTGCTAGATGTGATTCAGATTTTACTGCTAAATGTTTAAATGAAATATGGCTGTTGGCAATTAATGTGGGCCTCAACCAGACAGGTAATTCTGACATGCAGTGTATGCCTCATGCATAATCCTGTACGTGCATCCTCTCTATCACCTTGTCTATTTACAGTGGGAAAAAGAAATGTGTTCCCTGGATATCTGTTATCCTGCTGGGAGCTGATGCTTTGTGATTAAGTCATATACCACACGATCTATTTCTAGTGAACATAGTAGCAGGCTATCATACTGCAAAGCACTCAGTATTTTACCACTTTCTGGCAATACTTTCAGTCCCAGAGGTGAGTTTGTGCCATAAAGTTAAGTGCCTGCATTTACTGTGCAAATATGCTCAGCAAAAGTTGGATCAATCATACTCTTTCAATGAGTAGTCAAAAATTCAAATCTTAGTATGCTTAAAAGCCTGCGTCGTTCACCCAGGAGAAAATCTAGTTCATCAGCTCCATCAGGGCATACTGGAAAACACAGGTCCACTGCTAGGTGGAAAACTAAATTCTTGCCTTCATTTCTGCTTCTAGAGGCTCCTCAATGAGCCTTATTCATATAAGCCTAAATCAAAAGTTGGCAGCACAGCTTGCTTTGATGAATGATATGCTAAGCCGGGAATAACTCCTGTGGAAAAAAAACCCAAGAACAACCTTTCTATGGAAGCAGGCATATTGGCAATATATAACCAGAAACAAAAGAAAAAAAGAGAAGAAAAATTTCATAACCCATCAAATCATTCACATACTCTTGCAGGGCACAAGAATATGTGGAAAGCGCTAACTAGAGACTTCTATTGCAGTTCCATTTCCCTGCAGATACTGAAACTACAGAATTCAGAGTAGCTCCAAACAAATGGTCTATTATTGCAGAGGAAAACCTTTCAGCAACATCCAAATATACACCATTGTCCTGTACTCTTAATGGTACATGGCTGCTGTAAATGGAGCTGGCTAGTAGTTTCTTTAGGTAATGCCAGTAACCAGCCCAAACCCCAGAAGATTCTACATCTGAGAAAGAGGAAAATAAAAGCCTTTGTTCTTCCGTATTTTGGCACACTTTATAGTTTAGGTGATTTTTAACATTCATCTCTATGTGTTAATTAAAGAAAACTAATTTTGGTATGGGCATTTTGGTATGGGAACTAAAGCAAACAGGGTAGCTGGTTCTCATTATTGAAACACAAGTTCTGAAAAGACCCAAATAGCCTGACAAAATAGATAGACTGCATTGAAACCACTTATTTCATTTTTTTTTTAAACTGATATCCTTCAGGAAGGAGAGTGAGCAAGGGATATCCCTCATAAACTTCCACTAGGGAGATGTGTTTTTTTAAATAAAACAAATTCTGAAAGAGCAAAGCCTGCACAAAAAAATATTTTAGCCATATGAAAAAATAACCTTCTGACAAAAAAAATAAAACACCCAAAAAAGAGATTTGGTCAATAAACAGATGAATATCTACATTTTATTAGAAAAACTCTAAAAAATAAAAACTTCCACCTCATTAATAAACCTTGTTGTAACTTAAAGCATTATTCCCAAACCCATTCATTCTCTAGGTTTTTGATTTAAAACCCACTTCTTTCTTCAACTGTTTATTGACTGTTCACTGGGCTAGCTGCTAAAATCCTGGGTGAACTTTTCATATAAATAAACATTTAATTTTTGACCAGCTTGTGGCAGAAATGAAGGCTCCTGAACAGAATTTAGCTCTTACTCTAAACCTGAACTATTGGTAGTGCTAATCTAACATCCTCTATATGCTTTAAATTAGTAAATTAGCTGTGATATTTTCTAGGTGTCAAAAGTGCAATTTGCCTCTCTGAAGCTTCAGAAATAATGTTTTAATCAGCTACTATAGATTAATAGCCCATAAGTACACAGACCAAGAGCCAAAGAAGGAAAAAATGTTGAAAAATGCAATGTGGACAGTGAGAAGACACTTCACTTTTACAGATCTGAATTCTACTTCAAGCTCTGCAAACTTCTGCTGTCAGGTTTCCAAAATGTTTCAAAACCAAACAGAGTAATTATATTTGACCTTTTGTGAAAATAGATGTCAAAATACCACATCCTAGAAAAAGTTGTCCCTTATGAATTAGTATTTTAACTTTGCTTTTGAATTTCACCCTTCAACATATTACCACAGGTAAAGATAAGGTAATTTACAGCTGTTAAAACAGAAATAACCCTGTTTCCTTGCAAGTAAAATGATTTTTTGTTTTCCTTTTTTTTTCCAAGTCAAACTATGTTGATTCCAGAAAGACAGGAAAAAAAAAAAGCAGCTTTCATAATCCAAAGTAAAAGCCTTTGGACAGCAGATTAGAGCTGGATGTTAAAATGAAGAGCTTAAATTTC
The DNA here is from genome assembly GCA_013400575.1 of Peucedramus taeniatus. Classification (NCBI taxonomy): domain Eukaryota; kingdom Metazoa; phylum Chordata; class Aves; order Passeriformes; family Fringillidae; genus Peucedramus; species Peucedramus taeniatus. The sequence goes on along the minus strand of WBNO01012474.1, from coordinate 10,696 downwards.
CCAAGGGAGAAACAAGTACATCTGGACAGATGGTGGAACAGGAAAAAAAAAAGTATAAATTATTGAATCCTTTAATCTTTGCTTCCCTTCCCACTTGATCCACCCACTTCTGACAACAGGGACAGCTAATAAGCTCACAGTGGCAGTAGGTTTCAAGCATGTCCTGCTTGTTACTGACCAGAGTCACGGAAACATCATCAGCACTCAGCTCTTTTTAAAACCTAGAAGAGTGGGAGCAGCTCTCATCCTTGCTCTACTCTAGTCAGTAAACTTGCTCTATACAATATTTGCCTGCTAGAAACCCAAGAGCAGTTGGCAGAACCTACATAAACACAAGAAGAACTCCACTCCCAGGAACTGCCTCTTTCACTTGTGGTTTTACCCACTCTCTCACCTTACCCTCCAGGACTCACAATAATTAGCACACTCTCATTTTTACATCACAGAGAAGAGAAAATAGGCAAAGATTCTTGCATTTTTCAACATACTTTCTTTGACAGAATTCAGAATGTGACACAAATGCAGGCTTATGTGCCCCAGCTCCACATAGACAATTCCCTGATTTGCCCAAGAACCCATTGCCTCCCATATCAAAATAGCAATAGATGAAAAGAGATGCAGTTGAATAAACAATTTTGACTGGAACTCATATGCTCTTTTAGGAAAGTCCATGAAAGCTATAAATTCTGGTGCCTCAATCTTAAAACACTGAACTGAAAATGGACAAAAATGACATACTTCCTACCAAGTGTTATTCATTCTTTATTCTGTGGAGCAATACTCTGCTCATTAGCATAATTCTTAAAAGGTAAATTAGAGACTTGAGATTTTTCAGAGCAGATGCTGCAGATAAATTATCATAAGAAATTTCTGACACTCTTTACTAGAGAGTTAGAGCTATCAGCTGCTACAGTAGAAGTGTGAAGCATTTAGAACTTTGGACTTCAGGATAAGATCCTTATAAAGATCCTTATGCTACACACTAATTTTTTCAAGTAATTCATAGTAGTTTACCATCCGATTTTTTCTTTCTTATTCCTTTTTTTTTCATGCACTTGATTTCTTTTCTCCAAATCCTCAGCGAACTTTTAAAATTTTGCTCCCTGATTTCCACAAGGATAAGAACAGCAAGCACATCCTCTTCTTTCCTACTCCTGACAAACTGATTTTCAAAGTTCTCATCTGATATCTAAATCAGGCTCAGAGATTATTTTTCCTCTAAGTTCCTTAAATGAATGGCATGTGTGAAATAACCCCACCAATCTATAGGCAATTTGGCGATGTGTACAAATTTGTACATTTCTTCTATTTTTAGATTAAATTTTTTCTTCCAGTTATGCTCACTGTTCTCATAAGAAAAGCTCACACTCAAATACAACACACAACATCAACTAAAAGAGTGATTTGTTTCACATTACTATGTAAAGTACATTAATAAAAAAGCAAAAAGCACCACCTCCCAACTCCCAAAAACACAGCAATCTTTATACTCAAATCCCGTTCTTCAATCTTTTAAAGTATTAACAGTATTAAGTATTATAGCGTCATATCTGCAACATTTCAGCTGAAATAGAGCTTTATAACAATTAAGACAACTCTCCTCTTATGAAGCATGGCACAGGACCAGATAAAACTGCTTCAATTAACACATGAACTGATTGCTAATACGGGAGGAATGAAGTTACAGAACAAAGTTCTGCTGGAGGACAAATAGGAATTGTCCTGAGGCAGGTCCAAAACCAACACTAATACTAACCAGAAATAAAGATATGAACTTTTACTCAGCTGAATCAGCCCACCTCTTTGTACTTATCCACCCAGTACTGTTTGATCTCAGTTCCCACATTTACTTTCAGTGCTTTGTAACTCATCATCAGCACATCTCACTCTGAAGCAGAGGATCTCTGCCTTTGAACAGAAAGGAAGGCACTGCGATTAATAGCTTCATATGGGAATATTAAGCAAGGTATTAAGAACAGATCAGGTACTAGGAAATAGGAGATAAATGTGATGGCCCATTAGAAATCACAGTTACACAGCATTTACTTCAAATAAAATGAGATTATACCCAAGTGAATAAAAAGATTTCATATTTTAATTAAAATTTTTAGTTCATCATTATTTCACTGGTGCAAAATCAATCCTGAATTTTCCTAGTAATTACACAAATCTAACCTGTGATCCAAAACATGAGTTGGGTGTTGTTTGTTTTTACTGCCAGTAATGCAAAATTATGCAGCTGTAGATCTGTGCATGAGTTGGAGTCTTCCATAGCCTTATCAGTGCTCTGCAGTATTTAGAATAGAGGAAAGATACACTCCTGTCTGTGATACAAATATTTGGAGCCCAGAGAAGGTGGGTCATTTTTATTGAAACAATTTTCCAGACTGCAACCAAGTAACAGAAACCAAAAGGCTTGGTTACATAATTCCAGTGGTCTACGCCAACAATGCCAACATGATTACTAGCATGCTTTATAAAATTACTAAGATTACTAAATTAAAGGATTATCATTTAATGACAGTTAGCCAAACCTTAAAGTGAAAAAAAAAATCCTTTTATCATCTTAGTCATGTGAAACTATCCCTGCTTTGTTGATGTATTTCCTGTAGGCTTTCTGCTTATTTGTCTAAAAATGCATTCTAGCTGAGTCATGTTAAACAAAAACCCAGGAAGAATCTTCTAGAAGGACCAACTTCCAAACTAGCAACACCATCATATATACACTAACAACAGTATGTCACATACTTTCATATCACAACTTCAAAGGCATTTGAACTTAACCAAGAACTTTATTTCCAGGACCGTAGCTGGGAAAAGAGAGCCTATATCACACAGTAGGGACTTCTAAAGAAGGGCTTTGCCTTTATTACTGCTGGTCTCTGGACTCTGACATCTACCTTATTTTGTGAAAGATCTGTGTGAAACTGAATATTGCAAACTTAAGTCACTTTCTAAACAGCAGCTCTTAAATCATATTTTGAATAGATTAGAGGCTTTTAAAATTCTTGTCTTGGATGTGGCTCCAAACAATATGCTAGTTTATAAAAGTGGGCACCACCACACTCATGTTTTTGATTAAAGACACCGTGACTGGGCTGCGTGCTACATGCCTGTTGTAATTCAAACAAGATTAGCTTAAAAAAATGAGTGGAAAGTTTGATGACCCAGATATTTTCTAAAAAGACAGGGAAAATTGAGGTTTCCATTAACCTCCCAGACAGAGATAACAAGGGACGTGCTAACATTAATGTGTAGTCTCTTGTACACACTCTGCCTCACAACTCAGAACAGTGTCAGCTTATATTTGGCAAGGGATCTATAACCTGTTCCTGATGTCAAAGAACTCACAAAATGAGAGAAGATGCATGCAATGCCAACAAGATATTTGTCAGAATGGTTACAGCTGATAGACACCATACACCATGTATCTCTACAGCCTATTAGAGAAGTCATGAAAAATTTCACACTAAATCCTGTACAACTGTTTCTGACTCAAAACACCCACAATATGTATCACAGAGATTTATTTTCTTGCTAAGCAAAAATTAAATGCCACACATATCTAAGTTAAGAATATTCAATGAAGAAAGTATCATTAAAAATGGAAAAAGTTAAAAAGCCACAGTGGTTTGTTAAGGTTACCCACAAAGAAACTGGAATATAGCTATTTTAAAGACACTTTAGTTGTCATCCAATTATATCAGCATTTTAGAAACAGTATTTTTGACTGAAGTAGACAAAAGTTCAACATACCTCAAAGCCAAGTCTATCTTTCTCTTTCCAAAAGCAGAAATGAGTAACCTTCTTATCCCAAAATTCATCTGGCTTTACTACACAAACAAGTGACACCTCAGCTGGAACAACATTCTGTAAAAGAAATGAAAAAAATAAATAAAACACTGAAGATTAAACCTTCATTTTGATTTAGATTTCATCATCTATACAAGAATGAAAAAATTGCAGACAGAAATTGAAGTCTACTTCATCTACATCACGTATTTGCTCCAATCCTCCTTTGTAACATTGCACAAGATTTCATAGCAAACTGTCAAAACTGAAAAGAAAATGGAATCTCTTTACTCCCAGTCCTAAGGAAAAACCATTAGTCTATACTGTGTTAGTACAGAAAAATGAACTGTTGGCTAGACTTAATTTAATTTATGGTATTTCATTAAAAAGAAGAAGAAATGTTAAAAACACAGTTTTCCACCAATGTTATCATCTGTGTAGAAGGAAACAGTAATCATAAAGTTAGGAAAAAATTGTATATTTGTTATCAGATTACATGTCAAGATTATATTCTATATTTCTTTAGTACATATTACTTAGACTAAAATGAAAAGGTTGAATACTGACACTTCAGCATATTAATTCATTAAAATACTACCAGGAAAACATTTCTCTGACTAAACCAGTAATTTCATCTACTAAGTTGATTTTATGATGCCACAATGAATGTAGATCAAGGAACAAAGACTCTTGATTACTCTAAACTCATCAGTTATAGCATTAAGTAAAAGTTAATCAGATTAATGATATAAAGGTGACACAACCCATGGGATTTCTCTTTAAATATCTAATTTTATTAATAAAAATTAATTCAAAAGAAGTTAGAGAAATCAGAAACAAAAAACCACAATTCATTCTTGCACCATTTTAACAAATATGCAAAAACAATTTACGAGTAGACAATATTTTGAACACAGAAGTGTTTTTGAGAACTACAAATGAAGCAGACAAAAATCTCATGTGATCTGCACAAGTGATCAATTCACATAGGAAAATCTTTATTGCTTCCTTCTCTAACTCAAGACACGGATGTGCAACCCTTGTTTCTGCAAGCTTTGCAGAGGCAGGATGAGTGCTGCTAGGAAGCCAGGGAAATGGGAGTGTGGGCAAAGAGCTGACCTTCCCCACTAGCTGCAGTTCCCACTGAACCTCACAACCCTCAGTGGCTGAAGCAAGATCATCATCTGAACACAAGGGATTCAAATACTGTAACTCTACTAATAGGAAAACCATCTTAGTCAAGAATAGGTGAAAGACACCTTGACACATACTTCAAAACCCAGAAGCAACAATGACCCAGCAGGACGAAAAAAAAAAAATTATTCATATTTGACACAATTTCTGAGGCTTCACCTAAGTCTGAGGGGAAAACTGCTCTGATAAAGAGGAACCATCTGTGCAGTAAGAAAGGCAGTAGTCCAAGTGCTCTAATGTGATAGAAATGCTGTATCCCACATCTTCTTTGACCACTGAGACCAGAAAATAATCTATACTGTTCAGCAGAAATAAGACTTTATTTGCAAGCCCACAGTTCTGAAGAGTTAAAATATTTTTTTAGAATTTTTTTATTGGAAATTGTCGCTTTTCTTCTTCTTCTACTTTCTGAAGTACGCAGAACATAATTTATGATTGGAACTATGATTCACAACTAAGTCAACTATATGCTATTGCAAAGGAACCCAGGCTGTACAGCATATATTGCATCAAAACCTGCTCAGCTGCCATATCTGTGAGAACTGCAGCCCTACACACATTCCTACTGCTCATAGTTGGTGATGCCAGGAGCATATTTGTGTACTTTTTAAACTAAAACTCCATTTTAGAAAAAGGTCTACAACTGTGTGTTCTCAGCATATGACGAATTTGTCTCTCTCTTGAGTGAGCTGTAGCATCTGCTTTTCAGAATTTCTTCCTGCTGTACAGAACTTGTCACAGACCCACATTTTAAGGAAATTACTGTCTCTACAACGACACATCCATTGGGTTCACATCCATAAAACTGATCTGTCAACTATGAATGTATAAATATTTCTTTACCTGGAGCATTAACACAACTGTCTTTACCACATTCCACTGAGATTTTCTGCCATCCACTATCACAGTGAATCCTCGAGCTTTACACTTCTCACTAAAAGACAAAAAAACACTTAGAAAAACATAAAATTCACTCTAACAAGTGTCATAGCATGACAACTTTGGATTTCAAGTCTCCGGTAAAATACAACTACATAGCTTTTTTCCTTATAGAAACATTGTCTTATAAACATTAAGTTTACTCATTTATAAAATAATTCCAATTTTAATGCTCCAGCATATTATTAGATATTAAAAATTACAATTTTTCAGTAGCACAGAAGTATATCTCATAATACAAGTACTTCTTTAAGCTGTAGCAACTCTGAAAAGGTCTCATAACCGTTAACTTGACAAAATCCTCAGAAAAGACATCAATTTACAGTGTCATAAGGAAGACAAAGGGATACCAGTTTTTACAAAGAGCACCCAGAAGAGGACTTGCAAGTGAGCCCATGGTTTAATGTTAGTTACCACACTAGATATCATGTCCCAAGTTGAAATTCTTGTGCTGGCAAAGTTATAAGCAAATAAAATTCATGACATTTACGTAACGTAGGAAAGCATTATGTAATCTTTCCCAAATCTGTAATTACAAAACAAAGCTACTTCTGTGATCTCCTTAGCTTACAAAAAGCAAGGCATGCAACAGTAAGCATTATGTTTCAGAACAAGAAATTAACTGTTATTTATTTCATGATTAAGCTGAGCTTCATCAGGTATGGGTGGAAGACAAATTCACGTTGGAGTTAAAAAAAAAAAAAAACCAAAAAAAAAGGGGGAAAAGGGTACTTTGCTAGCCTATTTAGGAAAAAATAATTAAACTTGGCTGTTTTATGTCCATGAATGCTTTTGGTTTTAAGGAACCTCTAAGATCACACATATGATTTTTCTGGAAGCAGTCTGAACATTCAGGCTTCATGAGTGCAATTTCCAATCAAAACCAACTCAAAAGGCACAATGCTGTTACTCTGAAGAATAAGCTGAAGAGTGTTACTACAGCATCTTGAGACATGACTTCCTTAGGCTCACTGGAATTGAGCAGTACCAGCAGCTGCTCCTCTACAACTAACACTATTAAAAGCCCCCAAAGCTAACAAAATACACAACCAATCAAATTCATAAGTGACCTACCACTTCTACAAAGTTCAGCCAATGCAAATGTTTGTATGTAAGTTAAAATAAAAAGTAAAAAGCTTGGTGAATTGAGTGACAATAGAGAGAAGACAACAAAGGAAGCAAACTTTAGTATGAACAGACAACATATCATTGCCACTTTATTCTTCTTCAGTTCTGAACAGACCTCTTCAGAATCTGAGAATTTTAAATACCGTCAAAGAAAGGCATAACAGTATACTTTAACACTAGGAGTAAGCTGCCTGAAATTTTAGAATGGCTTTACACACATATTCCAAAGACATTCTACCCAAGACACTTTAAGCAGTTATGTCTCTCAAATTCTGGACACAGCCAGCAATCCACACTAGGCTGCAGATCTCAAACTAATTGTGGTTACATAGTATACCATGCACAACTGAATTAAAAGTCAAACATATTATGTTACCTTACACATAGAATTCGGGGAAAAAAGTAGTATGTATGTTGTTTGGACAGCTATCTGGGTTTGGGACAATATCCCTGCCCTCAGCCCTATTTTCCCCAAACATTGTTCAGCAAGTCTTTCCAGAACAAAAAATAGAAGTGCTTAGGCCAAAGTTTGCATTTCCCACTGAAAAACAACATGTGAACCAAAACAACAATGATTTTTCCATACTGCCACCATAGAAGAGAGGTCATTTTTTCCACAACTGACACAGAGCATTAAATGTGGGAACACTGACTTCACTTTCAAATAGATTTCCCAGTTTCTACTGAGTACAAAGAGCACTTTGGTTCAGCGTTTAGACAGTTATTGTTACACTAATGTATGTAAAGACATACATCAGGATGAGACTGTGAAATAATTAATGCTTACTAGAACAAGAATGCCTGCATCTGTTCCATAAATATGGCCAAGTCCTTAAGTCAATGACATGACTTGTGTGGATGACCATTTGGTGTTTCATCACTTTACAAAAGACAATAAACTGTTTAAAAAACCCTAAAACTTACACAACTAAAATGTTGTGCAGTATACTCATATACCTCCTGATGTTTTACTTTTAAATAATCTGAATCTATTCTTTGCTTCTCTCTCACCAATCAGGATTTTTAAAAGCCTTATCTACCAAAAAAAACCCCATCACTGGATCCTTTAACTGTGTTTTATAAACATTTATAGATTACAGTATGCAAAGTACACTGGATATCTTTAGTTATGCCACTGTTGCTCTGTTTCCAGAAGAGAAATTGGAAAAGATGCAAAAGCAAACATTTATCTGATAGGCTCCTCTTCTTTATAAAGCAGTGACACATGCAAGCAAAAAAAAATTACGATGAAGATCAATCCCTGGATCTTAAGAAAATAGAAATACAGGTAACTAAGCCAGGATCAAAAACTGTCAGTGACATATGCACAGAACTTGAACAAAAATGATTTTACAGCAAGCTATGGATGAAAGGATATTCAAATTGTTAGGCAGCACATTTAAGCAGTACCATGAGCTGCTCACTAACTTCAGTAAGACTGTGTATTTTTAACTTAGTGCACTTTTAAACTGAAGCTCTATAAGCTACAGAGCTTAGGCAAGTAGCACAGAAAGGCCAATGGGCAATGCTGCCCTTGCAAGCTTAGGAGTTTGATTGGAATGGCTCATTAATTTACTTAGCAATTTAAGTGCGTTGTCATTAAAAAGAAATTATGAAAAAAGCTATTCCAAGAAAGGAGAACATAAGGACATAAAAGGACACAGATAAGCCTTAGTACATATCCCTTAGCTTATTGGGATGTGTGTTTCTAACTCAGTCAGCCAGTATCACATTCTAAACAAACATTTACATAAAATTAATTTGGTTAAGAGCAGCAAATAAAATTAAAAACAATAGAAAGATCCCTTCTACAATTGGAAAAAAAAATAGGTCTGAACAGAATGCCTTCCAATTCACCTTGGTATACTTAGAAGATAGTCTAGTGTGACACTCAGCTCATCCATGCTCGTCTGTTCAAGGCATAATGGAATCGTCAGAATGAGGCCACTTCTTCTGTCCTTCCCTCCTGTTTCAGAAAGAAAAAGTAATTATAAAGTTTATGTGATGAAGTTTAAGCAGAAGAAATACTTTGCAGTTAAGTGGTCTCAAACTGCATCACAAAAGCAATCCTTAAAGTTGCTCTGAAATCTTCAACTGGTATTTCAACTCTCAGTTGTGAGGGCTCATTCACCACATGGATATTTTATCCCCAGGGCATCAGAGCATAGCCCACATCCACAGCTGTCACAATTTTTTATCTAATACTTTCAATAGAAACAACACAAATCAAGTGTTCCAGAAGCATTTTTTTTTCATTTTTACATTATATTATTAAAATGCATCTCCCAGACCTTCTACACCATCAGCTTATCAGAAACCTAGTCCACTCCCAAGCTGAGCACGTGTCCAGAAGCTCCAACTGGAGCTCCTAGAAAAGGACTTTTCTAGTCCAACTGACGACTATAGAATGATCTCATACCACACAGGTTGCCCATGGCACATTCAAACACAGAACAATTTCTAGAACTACTTACAAACAGCTAACAGTCACCTTACAATTAAGATATATATTTCCAACCGCTTGCCCTAATCTGTCTCTGCATTTTCAAACCTTCTTGGTAAAACTTACAAAAACAATATTAGAAACAGTAAGTTTTAATATATTATCTATTTTATTAAGAAAAAAACCACAACCACAACACACTTAAGCACACATAGGAGTCAATTACTAAACAATCTTCTCTGTATTTTAGAAAAAACTGTACAAAGACATCTATAATCACAGTTTTATTTGGGTAAAAATGAAGCAAAGTGAATTCCCATAATCTGAGAAAGAACATCTTGATTCTCAAACTGTTATTCACATGGTGAAAGCAATTAAATTATCTTTTTGCTTCATAAAATTCTTCAACAGAACTAAAGTTCCATCTAATCAGTAAGAACAACTCTTTACAGAATAGTAACAGCCATACAGAAACAAGAAAAGGCTAAAGCACAGTAATGCTTGCAGACTCTTACACATATGTTGACATAATTTGATAAGAATTCCCCCCATCCATGAGGTGCATGCAAGATAATGAACAAACACTGTTTACACAACATATGTTAGAATCTTAATTGCAACAGGCCTTTTTTCCTTGCTTCCAAAGCTGTGCAAACACTCTAAATTTGGAGTTTTAAAGATCCACTGATATTTTCCGCATTTTTGTACAGGACCTACTGCTTTCAGTGGTCCACTGCAGCAGTTGTGTTCCCCTCCCTTCCTCTCTTCTGTTGCTGGAAAACAGCAATACACTTTTTAATAACTGTATTTCTAAACTGAAGAATTGAAGAGTGGTGCTGTATGAGAAAGGACAAAGGGACAGATGCTTCCAGCACAAACAATCTAAAGCAAAAGTTATTTACAGACTGTCCACCCTTCTGTTTCTGAATGGCAAAAAGCCTGAAAATTGGAGTGAGGAAGCAGAGAAAAAGGGAAAATGCTCGGATTTAAACAGCATTTGCTGAACTGACTAAACAAAACACGACCCAAATCCCAAAAATATAATCCCTTGACATTTCACAAAAAGACCAGAATAATTATTGAAATTATTATTTCATGCCAAGTCATCTTGTGTAACAACTGACAGGTTTTTCCCCCAGCTTGTAAACATTGCTAAGGAAAGCAACTGAGAGCATAACAAAAGAAAAAGAAAAAAAGAAA